>JASAMX010029561.1:0-27244 GCA_030248175.1 Microlaimidae sp. YZB2_3 | reverse complement strand
ATTTATCCATATTGACCTTTTTATAAAAAATGCTATTCTCTTGGAAAGAAACAAAATCTTTTAACCGCTTAATAAAATTCCAAGGTTTTTCAGACATTAACTCTGATTATTTGGTGTTAAATATTCGTTTGCACGATACGTTATTCAGTCACAGGACAACCAAACAGTAAATAGCTAATCATACGGGTACGGGGTCTTTAGAACCACAAGCAGAGAACTTGGAGCCATCGAAAATTTTTGGGAACATAGAGCCACGAGCAATAGGAACCCTTTCAGAAAAAATTGGTTTGAGGTAAAATTTAGGTTTCGCTTAGGCTTAGGTACACGTTCTAGCGATTTTATTTTTTGGTTCCGTATATTTGGCTCCAGGTTCCAGTTCTAAGTTCCCTAGGCTCCATCGACCCTAAATTATTATACGTACGCTTCGATAGTTTTTATTTCGACAAAAAAATTTCTGGTAGGCAGTCTTTTATGGAACTAAGCTTTTAGAGACTTGTTGTAATTTTTTGGCAGTTTTTAGATTTGGTGTGGCGTTGTGCTTTTAATATATGTAAGGGCTCTTTTTTGTATGTAACTGTGTTTCGGTTTTTGCAATCTTCATAAAAGTTTAAATTATTAATTAAAAACTTTTTAAATAGTTAAAACTTAGTATATCATTAGATTTTACATTACATTATTTGAGAAATAATATTGTTTTTTTTTATATTTTGCCATTGCTTTATAATTTTTTGAGTTATACTGGCTTTGACCAAACAAAAAAAAGGAATTTTTATTGAAAAAAATTAATTTTTGTAAATATTTTTTGCTCAAAACTTTTACTGCAACTTAGTTTAACCCTTTGGGATTATTTCATCCGAAACTAAATTAGTTTAACCGCTGCAAATTAGCGGAAGGTGTTTTGCGTCAGTGCTGCACTATGTTAAACTCCGCGTCCCCGGAAGTCGGGACACGGAATTTAACACACTGCAGCACTGGCGCGGAATTTCTTTAGCGGATTTGCAGCGGAAAGAATCCCAAAGGATTATAAAAAGCGCGTCAATATTTTATTAGCAAAAATATATAATATAGGAAAAATGAGACACTTAGAACAAACTGCTTGTAAAAAAGGTCCCATTTAAATGGGACTTTTCGATTTTGGTCCCATTTAAATGGGATCCCATTTAAATAGGTCCCATTTAAATGGGACTTATTTAAATGGGATTCCATTTAAATGGGACCAAAATCCAAAGGTCCCATTTAAATGGGACCAGGTCCCATTTAAATGGGACCAGGTCCCATTTAAATGGGACCGTTTTTTACAAGCAGTTTGTTCTAAGTGTCTCATTTTCCCTTTATTATATATTTTTGTTATTAGTACGAGTAGTTATTATTTATTGCTTTGCTTAAATTGTTTATTTATTTTTTTGATTTTTAGTCTGAATTCAATTTTAGGCAAATTAAACCTAGCTGACTTCGATAATTTGGAGTACTTAATCGTCTATTCTACATTTTAAAATCGAAAATTAAAAATTTACAGCAAAAACAGTTTAATATTAAAGATTTTAACAATTATTTGTCAATTTACTCAATTTATTGAGTGTGGTTTATTAGTTTAAATTTTTTTTAAATTTTTTAAAGTTTGATTATGCAAGAGTCTAAGACCCCCTTTATTAACGAGAATCATTATTGTATTATTGTTGTTTTTTGTGATACTCGAGAACAAAAACGATTTTATAAATATAAATAGCGGGCTTTTTTTTTCTATGGTCTGATTATAATAAATACGAAGCAAATAACTTTAGGATAAAAGCCGATTTAATATTTAATTAAAATGGTTCAAAAAAACAACCGAAGAAGCTGAATTTTGGATGATCTAAAGAGGCTATAAAATTTTGAAAGTGTTTTTTATATTTTTTGAAAAAAATGGCAAAAACACTGACAAATCCGGAAACAATGACTATTAATAATTGAATTTTTTGGTTTCAGTTTAACAGACATTTGGAAAAAATAGGAAAAGGGTCTTAACACAATATTTTTTAAAAAGCACGCTTCTTTACTGAGCGAGTTTTCTCGTTACGATAACACAATTATAATATTATTTTGTTTGCAATTTCACCGTTTGTAATTGGCTAACTTTTAAGTCCGTGTTAATTTAATTTAATTTTCTAATCAATTATTAATTTATTACTACAACTCAAAGATAAGGAAAATAAATCAGTTTTTCAATAAAAATAAAAATGTAGCTAAAAAGTTTTGATCCAATGATGTATCACACAATGGTTAAAAATATACGACATTAAAATGAAAAAAAAAATTTAATTTTACATATTGCTAAGACACATTTATTGCCCAAGCTATTGAGCGCTCTAATTAAAAATGTTTAAAAATTGATTTCCGTGCAAAAATGTAAATATATATATATTTTTTTATTTTTGTTTAATATTTTTCGCAAACATAGTGACTATTTAAACTTCAATAGAAAAAAATTGTAAATCTTGCCAATATAATAAAACTAATAGCTGTTAATTAGATAATTTTTACAAAACTATAGTTGAATTATATCTGGCTGAGACTGAAAATTAGAATGCAGACATGAGGGGACCAATTTAATTTGTGCGGTAATGTCGTGTTTAAAAAAAAAACAAATAAGAAAGCAGATTTTTTTTTAATTCCACCTTTTCAGAAAATATACAAAAATTAACCAACTTTAGCCCTTAAAAAATTTGCATTTAGAGGACAAATTAAGTAATTTGATAAATAATTATTAAAATACAGTTTTTAATCTTTGTTATTAATCCGCTTTGGTGAAAAATTTTGAATGTTTTTGTTGTTAAATAGTCGATTTAATACTGCAAATATCGCGGTCAGCTAGATTTTATTTGCCTATAGTCATTTATAGACGAATTTTAAGTAAAGTGACTTATGAAGTGGTTTTAGTGCCCTAATTAAAACACTTTTGCCTTATTAAATTTGAGCCAATTAGGGCATATGCCCTAATAATAGTCATTAAACATTCCTAATAATCCACTTTTTCAAAAAAACGGATTTAATTCGAACATTCGAATGCATAATTAGGGCGCATCCTCCTAATTAAGTTATGTGGCAATTAAGGCAGTAAAAGAGTGTGATCTTTACATAAAGTCAAATATGTTTTTCCTTATTTTTATGTAAAATATTTTAGTTATTGCCAAGATAAAAGTACACGCTAAAACTTTTATTATTTTGAAATCTGTCGGTTAAAAACAATTACCATTATCAATCATTGGATTAATATATAGAAATAAATTACCATTAAAGACGTACATAAATATATATTTCGATACATATAAAACGTAAGTTACAATAAAAAATATACCAAAAAAACATGAAAAGACTAAAATGCAGTTTTAAAGGCACGGTTTTTATTTTATGTTTTTATATCTCCCATTGAATTACGCTTGAAAAGAATAGTTTTTTCCGCGATTTTTTTATTTTTTAAACATATCTTAAACTATTTTTCAATAAGTTAGTTAAATATAATTCAAAAAATTGTTTTTAATTGTTTATTTCATTTTTTCTTTTACATTTTATTTTATTCATAAAAATGTTTTAAAAATATTAATATTCTTTAAAAATTAAATTTAGCTTTAATTATCCGTTAGTGGTTTTTTTACTCCTTTATAGACACCTTGCACTGAAACTTAAAATAAACATAAGATATAGAACACACAAACATTGAACCTGTACGGAAAATACCGTAATCATGCAAATGTTCCCTGATTATTGATTAGTGGCGGCATTGACGGGAAATAACCCGCTTATTATAACATCTGTAGCCATATATTTTTTTATTTTTACATGCAAATCTTAATTACGCGTTTTAAAACAGACAATTTTCAATATAAATCAACATACATAATCAGTGTGATGACATTATTAAACACCCCAGGGTTTCGTCTTTCGCCTTTCGTCTTTTTTTAAAAAACATTTGCATGATTACGATATTTTCCGTACAGGCAGCAATGTTTGTGTGTTCTATATCTTATGTTTATTTTAAGTTTCAGTGCAAGGTGCCTATAATAAAAAATAAAACGTTTCTGTTTCATACGTTTTGGTTTTTCCGTATTTTTCGGTATATTTTTATTCTAACCTAACTTTTATATGTATCAAAACTTATTTATGTAAGTCCTTAATTATCTTCTCAATTTGTACACGGTCCTCAAAAAGCAAAAGTTTGAACCAAGATATTTTTGGCTAATCGAGGATTAATCTATCAATTGAGGAAAATTACTTCAAGCAGTAAAAATTAAAACTGTACGGCTTTTCACATAATACTTTTGAAAATTGTAACTGAACGACTCGGTTATTCACTCATCGACAAAAAATAGAAGTCGTGTATGATAACTATTATAAAAACAAAGTTATTCTGAGTACTGTATTTTGGATCCGAATTGTAAGTCCGTTTTAGTTCGTATCCTTGGTTGTGAAAGAACAAAGTCATTTAATATAATAAACAACCATCCTTGGAAATGCTTCACGGCTGCAAAATGAATGATTCCAGCCAGAGCGTCCAGACATAAAAAATATTAGTCTCATGGAATGGCAATTTAAAAACATAATTTTGTTGACGAAATATACCTCTTAAAATTTCAGTTTTTTTCACTAGTTCTCGTATTTTTTGCTCGGTTTATTTTAGCGATAATTATAAATAAAATAATGATTTTTATTGTTTTTTATTTTGTGTTTGTTAGTTGGCATCGTACTACAATGTATTGAAGTTGTTGCCGGAAACATCAAGGCAACCGGAAATAAGAGTCTGTTGTTTTAATTTTTAAGGGTAGAGAATATCACTCTTTTCCGCCTTTTTATACCTTTATTTTATCTTTCAATTATTTATCCGAACTCAAATACTACCAGAAGAAACAAATTATAAATAACAAACGCCTTTTTCCCAAAAACGGGTGGCGAAAAAAAGCACCCGTGGCAAAGGCGGAAAAAAGCACCCGTCGCTAAGGCGAAAAAAAAGCACCCGAAAGAGGCGCATGAGAAATATCGTGCAACGGTGTTTATTTATTACGTTATAAGTATGAACATATTACGTTAAATTTATTATTTATAACTATTACGTCATAAGTTATTATGAAACATAATTTAAATATTTAGCATTTTATAAAACTTAATGTTAAATAAATTTAAAAGTATATGCAAAATAAATAGATAGTTCTCTGCTAGGTGAATGACAAGCAAATCTGTGTTTAAGTTAAAAATTTACATAAAAATATTAATTTGCGATTTTCTATCAATTCAGTGCACAGTGATAATCATAATAATAATAACAATGCTATAGTAATTATTTGAGCCATCGTGTTGGGTGTTTTTTTTTTTTTTTTTTTTTTTTGTTTGTCTTTTCTCTTTTTGGTTGGCCTGCGGGTTTTGGGGGGGCTCCTCCCTTTTCGCCCGCGGGCCCTTTCGGGCCGTCTTTTTTTCCCTTTGGGCTTTTTCTTTTTTTTAGTTTTGGACTTTTTTTTGAAATCGCCTTCTTCTTCTTCCTTCTTTCGTTTTTATGCATGTTTATTTTTTGGCGTAATTTTGGCCCCGTTCAAGTTTTCGAATCCGTTGTTGTTTTCTCTTTTTTTTTCCGGCTTTTTTTTAAATTGTTTTCCGGTTTATGTTTTCCAAGTTTTTTCTCTTTTTTTTTTCCGCTTGATTTTTTTTTTTCTTTTCTGAAAAATGGCTGCTTTGTGTTGCCGAAGAACAGAAAAGCAAACTAACCCCCCTTCTAACGACCAGACAAAGTTGGCGGTCCCTTTTATTCGTGGGGGAAAGCCACAGAAGGGCCTCAAGGGTTCCAGGGGTTTTTTTGCGAAAAAAAAATGCGCGCCCCCCCCCCTCGCTTTTATATAAAACTGTGGTTTTTTAAAAAAATTAAGATTAATTTTATTAATTGCGACAGCAACAAAGGTTAAAACGTTTATATTTATCATAAGAGCTTTCGATCAATTCTTAGATCATCGTCGGTTAAAATATCTGAAAACATATAATATTAGTAATAGTAATTGAACGTTACAATAAGATACAAAATATATAATAAAACCATAAAATCGGCATAAATATATTATAAATATTATATAAAACTTAAAAAATACTCTAAAGAAAGGGTAAAAAGTAAAAACGTAGATAATTTTAGAAACTGTAACATGTATAAATTAAATATAAAATGAATATAAGTAAATATATAAAATTAGAAAAATATATGTAAAATCTTTTTTATGACTACAATACGTGTGCAAAAACATGAACTAGTAAAATATAGACGTTTAAAACTTAACCTAAAAGCAAAATAACTCAGCGCTAGGAATGTTTTTATTTAAAACAGGCTTATCCCTACGAATACAAAAACTTTCTTTAAGCCTTAAACAATAATCATTAGAAGCCGACGCTAAAATGGTAAAACTAGACAAGTTAGGTGTAGCTTTTAACTGATTACAAACCAAAATATGATCAAAAATGGCTGATGCTTTTGGAGCTATTTTCTTTCCAGTCTTAGATGAAACACCAATATGTTCTGCTAATCTAGTGTTTAGGTGGCGGGTAGTAGACCCACAGTATGTGGTTTTACAACCACTACAAACAAATTGATATACAACACTAGATTTCAGACCAAGAGGTATTTTATCCTTGAAAAGAAAACAGCCAGCCAGAGAGTTAGAGGTTTTATATGCAACTTTTAAATTAACTTGAGGAAAATGACGATAAAATATTTTTTTAGTTTATTTTGAATATTTATAGAATTAAAACCTGTATATGGTAAAACAATGTGAACTGACATTTTATTTGCGGTTAAAACCTTTAAATCTTTCAAGCCAAATATTTTAGTTAAAAATTTTCTAACACAAGAGTCAATAAAACTAAATGGGTATCCGTTTTTACGTAAAATAGATTTTAAGGAGATAATTTCTTCATGAAACGATTGATAAGAATTTATTTTAATTTAATTTAATTTAATTTAAAAGAATTTAATCATACAAAAATCGGATAAAGGAAATTCTGTTGTTTTATTAGATCGCAACTCATATAATAATAAAATGTTAGATATTTTATCTGATTCTACCAAATTTGTTGAAATTAAAATAAAAGAAGATCCAATTTTAGATAAGCGTTTTAATTTTATTGTCAATCATGAAGAGAAAGTTCGCTCAGTTTTACGAAATTTTAAAACAAAAGACTCCATTTCAAAAGAGATTTTCGACCGTCTTAATCCAACTGGATCTCAACCAGGCCGCTTGTATGGCCTTACAAAAGTTCATAAAACTAATACGCCGCTTCGTCCTATTTTATCTGCCATTGGCACGGCGACTTACAATTTAGCAAAATTTTTAGTCCCAGTTTTATCAAATTGTTCTTCAAATCAATATTCTGTTCGAGACTCTTTTACTTTTGCCAAAGAGCTTTCTAACTTAAATCCGTCCAAATTCCCGTCCAAAAATCTCTACATGGCCAGTTTTGACATAAAATCTCTGTTTACAAATATTCCTTTAAAAGAAACTATTCAAATTTGTTCTGATAAGCTGTTTGATAATAACACTTACCTTGAAAGTTTTACCAGCAAACAAGATTTAAAGGATTTTATCAGTTTAGCTGTTGAAAATAACGTTTTCATGTTTAATTCAAAATTTTATCAACAAATCGACGGGGTAGCAATGGGTTCACCACTCGGCCCAACATTAGCCAATGCATTTTTATGTCACCACGAAGAAAATTGGTTGAGGGACTGCCCTACAGAATTCAAACCTGTGTTTTACCAAAGATATGTGGATGATTGTTTTATTCTTTTTAGTAAGCAAAATCACATCAAACCGTTTTTGAATTACCTAAATTCACGCCACATTAACATTCAATTTACCCATGAAGAAGAACAAGAATCTGTTTTACCATTTTTAGATATGTCGATTCACAGAAGTCCTAACAGTTTTAAAACAACTCTTTATAGAAAACCTACTTTCAGTGGCGTGTACTCTAATTACGACAGTTTTATTCCGTCATCCTCAAAGTTTGGTTTAATATTTGCGCTTTTAACCCGGTCCTTCAACTTATCTTCGTCTTATCAATCGTTTCATGAAGAAATTATCTCCTTAAAATCTATTTTACGTAAAAACGGATACCCATTTAGTTTTATTGACTCTTGTGTTAGAAAATTTTTAACTAAAATATTTGGCTTGAAAGATTTAAAGGTTTTAACCGCAAATAAAATGTCAGTTCACATTGTTTTACCATATACAGGTTTTAATTCTATAAATATTCAAAATAAACTAAAAAAAATATTTTATCGTCATTTTCCTCAAGTTAATTTAAAAGTTGCATATAAAACCTCTAACTCTCTGGCTGGCTGTTTTCTTTTCAAGGATAAAATACCTCTTGGTCTGAAATCTAGTGTTGTATATCAATTTGTTTGTAGTGGTTGTAAAACCACATACTGTGGGTCTACTACCCGCCACCTAAACACTAGATTAGCAGAACATATTGGTGTTTCATCTAAGACTGGAAAGAAAATAGCTCCAAAAGCATCAGCCATTTTTGATCATATTTTGGTTTGTAATCAGTTAAAAGCTACACCTAACTTGTCTAGTTTTACCATTTTAGCGTCGGCTTCTAATGATTATTGTTTAAGGCTTAAAGAAAGTTTTTGTATTCGTAGGGATAAGCCTGTTTTAAATAAAAACATTCCTAGCGCTGAGTTATTTTGCTTTTAGGTTAAGTTTTAAACGTCTATATTTTACTAGTTCATGTTTTTGCACACGTATTGTAGTCATAAAAAAGATTTTACATATATTTTTCTAATTTTATATATTTACTTATATTCATTTTATATTTAATTTATACATGTTACAGTTTCTAAAATTATCTACGTTTTTACTTTTTACCCTTTCTTTAGAGTATTTTTAAGTAATATTTATAATATATTTATGCCGATTTTATGGTTTTATTATATATTTTGTATCTTATTGTAACGTTCAATTACTATTACTAATATTATATGTTTTCAGATATTTTAACCGACGATGATCTAAGAATTGATCGAAAGCTCTTATGATAAATATAAACGTTTTAACCTTTGTTGCTGTCGCAATTAAAAGGTTTTTTTTTCCCCTGGGGAATCTATTGCGGTATTTTTATTTAGGGTAGGTTTTCGAGGGAGGGCCCTTTGCTTGTTAACCGGCAACAAAATTTGGTTAAAAAATTCCCGGGGTTTTTGTGGAACCTTTTAATGATCACACAATAATTATTTCTAATTAGAAATAACAAACATCGATTTAAAAACTAACACAAGAATAAATAATTTATTATTTTTTAAAGGTAAGTTTCGATTTTTACAATATTATTTATAAAATAATTGCTTATAATTTCCAACACTAATAAAACTCGGGAAAATTTTGCAGTTACAATGAAGTAATAACGTCAAAATGTTTAAAAACTCTGAACACAGTACTGATAATGTTATAAATAAACGTCGTCGCAAGATATTTTTCATGCTCTCCTTTTAGGTGTTTTTTTCGCCTTAGAAACAGGTGCTTTTTTTGCTATTGCCACGGGTGCTTTTTTCCGTAAGCCGTAAAATCTCTCTAAAGGTTTATTTAAAAATAAATTAGCATGCTTCAGTTAGCGCCAAAATTTGTCACTCAATAAAATAAAATTATTGCAAAAAATAGTAAATCTACTTATAAGCAAAAAAATGATTATTGTTTCAAATTAACATCTTATTTGTTGTTTTATATTATTGATATTTGTTTTCAAATTTGTCATTTTATATTATTGATGTTTGTTTTGGTTGTATATTGTAAATGCGACAATGATTGGTTCGCATGTTATAGTGATAAAAAAATTGTTTTTACTTTTTTATACAGTTTTTTAGTAACTTTACTAGAATAAATTTTGAAATTTTGAAACTTTGAAACATTTAGAAAAATTCTATTTTATTGATTTTTACTTTTTTCTGGTGCCTATTGAGTTTAAGTAATACTTTTATAAAGGCTTTTAAATTGTTTTGAAATAAAAATCAGGAAAATATAGGAACCAATCAAAACAATTTATTTTCATTTATGTTACAACAACTAAGAATTCATAAAAGTTAGAGATGAAATTTTGATTGGTTGTAGTGGCGCTAAATTCTACTGATTTTATTGGTTACTACAAGTCCTTTATTTTTATTTTTTTAACAAATAAACCAACAGCTTCTGCCTTTAAAACTATATTTTTACAAATTCTTACTTCTGATTTGTTTTTTATATTGTTGAAAGTATCGAATATCGAAACTCAAAACAGAAACTTTGATTTTAAAAAATCTAAAAGCTTTTTATGAATTTTCAATAATTTTTGAGCTTAGGTAAAAGTTCATAGAGAAATCCAGAAATCTAAAATATTTATGTTTTTAAAAACCAGACTATACGTTTTTTAAACACTTTTAATGTTTTTTACCATCTAAACTTAATAAGACTGTTTTTATAATAATTAAAAGTAACTTTGAAACACCAAGTGTAATTTGTGGTTTTCGTATTTTAATTGAAAATTAAAATATTTATCCAATTTTTACTTTATAAAAGCTTTAAAAACACAAAATAGCACGTGAAATAAAACCAACTAAAAACACGGGGTTTTATAAACGTATATTAATATAATTTACGTATTAGCTATAACATTAACTGTTAACTGAAACATATATCTGCTCAATAATTTGTAAAAACTTGACTTGACTCTATAGTTTATAAAAAAGCTTAAATAAGCTTGAAAACGCTCATTTAAGGAGCGGAGTTTCGAAACATCACTAAAAATATTTTAGCATAATAGAAGTTATGCCACTAATAAAATATTCCTGAAAATATATAGCACGTTGCTGAGAGAGTTAATTATTTTTTTTTTTGAAAAATACTTTATCAATCCAAAATTACAAATTTGGCCATTTTATCACAAAAAAAATTTAAACAAATGAATTTTTAATGATATATCACTGTCCAAGAAGAGTATTGGTAACTTCTGATATTGAAAAATTTCCAGCCGGAACCATGTTGTCTGTCATAGATGAGCTTTTGTTTTGTACCTGCTGCAATAAAAAATCTATTAAATATAATTGAATACCTCAAAGTATCGAAAGAATTTGCATATAACCATAAAAATGCCAGTAATCATTTTTAAAACAGATTCTTTCAGATAAAATCAGTCTATAAATTTTCTTCAGTCTCTATTTTTAATTTCCACCGTCATGCAAATTATTCATGAGACCTATTGTACAATAAATAGGACACTGTTATTGCTATTTGTTTTTAACTTGTTAAGCAATGTTAAGATAGGAATTTTGATTTTTAATTTAGTTTTTTAAATTTTATTTCTTAAAAATTTCTTTATATTTATTCTCCAAGCTTGAAAAACGATATTAAACGATATTAGAAATAAAACAAAATAAAACAAGCAAACAAATAAATGCATAAAAATATTATGCCCAAATGGGTGGGATAGTTATGTTTATTATGATTAAAGCAAATTTTTTCTTTATTTTTAAATGATAGCATTTTTAATCTCGTAAATTTGCTTTGTTTTTAGTGAAAAATTTTCTACTAAAATATTTTCTGCGGGTTTTCTAGGATGAATTTCTAGGATGAAAAGTATTGTTTATAAATCCAGCTTAACACCGAGTGTGATGTGAATATTATTGCTAAATGTTTTAAATAAATAAAATTTCTTACCCCTTTCCCGTATGCCATCAACTCCGTGGGTGTAGGTAGGGCTGTGTATGTGAAAGAGCCGAAAGTCTGGGGTTTCTTGAACCCTCCCGGGGACTCTGCAGTGGTTTGGTTTGCCGTGGCCGGCCACTCGAAGACCTGGCCGGATGGGTCCATCTGCTGGACACCTGACAGGTATAGCTGGGTGGTGGCATTGACGTAGTCTCGCTCCGAGGAATTGGCGCTGGCGTAGTACACGCTACTTCCGTGTTGCCCGTTGTTGGGTTGGTAGAAGTCGGCGTGGCAGGTGGCAATCCCACTGCCCGGCAGATAGCCGTAGAAGGAGTTGCTACCACCGGGCGGCGGGAGCCACGCCGTCGAGCCACCCGCGTACTGGTTGACGGCACTCGGCTGCATGCTCTTGGAACTGGCTTGCGGAATGTACGACAAACTGGATAGAGACAGCTGGGTACCCACCGGATCTGTGGGGACCTATAAGGAAAAACAATTGGTAGTAGTGTAGGTTCTTCGCATTGCATACTATATAAATAGTTTTTTAGCACTTGAGTTTTCTAGCTAAAACGAACGGCATTAAAATATAAAAAAACAGTCAAATGTTGCGATAAACATTAACTATTTGTGCTTAGGGCTAAGTTAACCAAACCATCTAGCTCAGTTATTTCAGACACCGTGCTTGAGGTGCCTATTCATCTTCATTAAATACTAAGGTACATATATATACTAGAGTTCTTTAGCACACTTTTCATAAAAACACTATTAAAAATCTATGACATCATTGTATATTACACTTCCAGAGTCACATAGTTTTGTTTGGTTTCGTTTAGTTGGGGTTTAGTTCGTTTAGTTGCTTATACTCTTATATCAGCCGCCTAATAAGAAAGTCTTTTAATCTTTAGGAAATTATTAAGCTTACTGAAAAACTTTGTACAGTACTAACAACAAAAACAATTATATGTTGACAGAATTACAATAATAATTCTCTAGCGGAGTCAAAAAATTTGCATTTGTTTGTATGGAAATGGCATGGTTTTTTGTTTGTTTAAACGTTATAATACGATCTTCTTATGCTTATATTGTCGCATTTTAACTCCAAAGAGTTATTACTATTCCAATGTTACAACAGTTTTTGATTTTGTTTTTCTGGGATTCATTTTCTTTTTGTCAATTTACTCTGATTCGTTAAAAAAAATCTTGTAGACCGGAAAAAACTGTTCATCAAAAAAAAGACGAAAGTGTGCAACAGAAATTTTTATACTTTACATTACGTCCGATTTCTCCGTTTTTCCTGCCTCCATACCCATAGCTTTCGCTCTCTCTCTCTCTCTCTCAATTCACTTTATTCAGTCACTGCCTTATCCCAGAGTCATGATACAATCATCACATTAAAGATGAATTCTATCAGGGTGAAAACAGCAGGGTAGTAAAGTAACCACTCGTTCTTCGAGAAAATATCACGTATAAAAAACACCTGACGCAACTTAATAATAATTGGTTACATCATCCCATTATCCCTTTTTTTATTATTTTTATTCTCGCGCGTTCTTTCTTCTTTTCTTCCTGACGGCGAGCGATTACGCTCTTAATTTCAGCCCGAAGGATTTTAATTATAGATTTGATTATACAAAATATACCTTATACTGGCGTAAATCTACCAATGCACACACACTAAAAATTGACTGTAAAAAATTTCAAAATATGATAATTTTGTCCGAATCAGTTTTTAAGTATACTTTTGACGTAAAACTTTCTCTTAGGATTAAAAAATTTATTAAAAAAATATTTTTTTAGACTTTTTAGAAACTTTTATTGTTTATTAATTCAAAAAAGCATCTCCTTCGTAAAGTTTTTATAATTAGTTCATGTCTAAAACCAGCTTTTGACTCACTTAAAACATATATTGCAACATAAATAATTTTAACTTAATATTTTTGCTGTTGAATAATTTTTTCACACCGTTTGTCATAAAATCAATGATTTTAGCAGCCCCTAAAATTTAAATTAAATTGCAAACTCACAATAGCTACATCAATCTCATTGGTATAAAGAACCGCATACTAAATAAACATTGGCATTCTTTTTGAAATACATTTTTTATTTTAGTTCACCTTTTACAGTTTTATTTACCTGATCGAAACTTTGGTCAATTAAAAAGACCAAAAATTTTTAGTTTGTACAAAATTGATGTGCTCTGGATAACAGTTTATAAATTTGGCATAGCCAGGGTACAAAAATTGTTTTATATACAAAATTTATATTAGTATATGATATGCTAACTTATAAAAACTTTTATTCAGTGGATACAGTAAATTTTTTGTGCAAATTTTAGTCAAGCAATGTCAAAATATATAATAGGAGTGAAAAACATAAAAAAACCTGTAAAATCAACCATAGATTAGCACCATTCATCTCACACAGACACAAACACACTAACTCTGCTGTATACAATAATTCCTGAGATAAAATGTAGTATACCATACACTACTCTCAAAATGTAAATAACTATACCTGGAATATACCGGGATTTCCTGCTAATGCAGCGGCTGCAGCGCTGCGTAGTGCAACAGACTGGGCGCGAGAAGAAGGATCGCGCATGGGCGTCACTAACGCCGATGACGGTCGATATCTAAAAAAGTACATTATACTTGTACATACTATTGCAATGTCTACTGCAATAAAGTTGTAAGGTGTAAATTGGGAAAATAATAAAAAAACTGTAAGTACATCAAAGGTTTATAATTCTTTTTTTACATTGCCCTTCTGGATAACGAACCCAGTATCGGCGGGTGTGAACAAAGAATGTCACGTTTAATTTTTCAAACTCAGATATGGAAAAACATTAAAAAACATAGTTTTAAAATTTCAAAATCTTTATTTTGTCTTTATTAAGTAGTTCTGGATTAGTGATTCAGACGAACGTTTTATTAAACATATATAACATTAAATTCGTAGCAATGACTTGTATTACACAATCTCTCAAACACAAATACAGTATTAGTCTCTAAGTGGATGTCTATGACATTTCGGAACTTTTAAACTGTAAAAATTTCTCCATTCACTAAAACTCACCTTTTGACTTTAAGTTTCTGACTGGGAGCTGTGGCGGACAGAGCGGCTGTGGACTGCAGGAGTTTCGGAGACTGGAGTAGCGAATCGTCGAAAGAAAGAAGCTTGGCGCTTAGTGAGGCACGCTTTTCCAAAAGTGTCCGCCCTTCCACTTCGCTGAAATATGCAGCATCGCTTTAGTAAGTGCAATTTATATCTTATATTAATATCTTATATATCTCAATATCTTATATTAAGAAAAAATATGCCACTCTTCATCAGAAGTGAAACGATTTGGTGCCATTTTTTGAGCACTACCATTAATTGTCATGCACAAAAAATGGCAAAATAACTGCCATTAATTGGGTAAGTGTCGTGTAAATAGGCACTGCCTAAAAAATAGCAGTATTTTCGCGAAACTAGACACAGCAAACCAATCAAAGCAAATCAAAGTGTACGAATTTGAATTTAAAGTTAATGTTTTAACGTATCCTAATATATTTTTAGAAGCCGCTTCACCTTTCGTCAGGATGGTTTTTACCTAAAACTGTTCAGACGACTAAACTTAAAATCCTTCTGGCTGAAATTCTGGGCGTAACCGCTCGCCGTCAGAAAGAAATACAGAATGAACGCTAACCAATTATTATTGAGTTGCGTCAGATGTTTCTCTCTACGTGATATTTTCTCAAGGAAAGAGTGGTTACTTTACCACCTAGTCATTTTCACCCTGATAGAATTCATCTTTAATCCGACCTCTCTTCTTTATGGGAGATAGTGGCTTTTTTTGAGGTGCATAGTGCATAAGCTGGTTTTGATGAAAAACCGCTGCTACCCCGATTTTTTGAATTATCTTATTAAGTTTACAAGTTTAATTTTAAAAGTTTCTTTCAGGGCAAGTGTTTTAAATTCAAAGTTTAGCAGCGGTCACCAAAAAAGCTTGAAACATGGCCTAATTTTAAGTACTGAATTTTTAAGGGCTTTCTATGAATTTAAAAATGCGTGTTTTTTTAAACATTATGTATGAAAAGACGGCTTATAGTGAGTGTCATGCATTTTTTTTTGCTGTTTTAAAAAGACAAACTTCATTAAATTACAACTACAACTGTACTTTTGTAAACTTTTAACGGCTTAACCTCACAATAAAATTAGAGTAACTAGTTTTCCATCAATAACCGTTTTATGCATTTCAAAATTGAGCCGAGCTCCTCTTATCTAAAAAATTCTTGGATTCTTTAGTTGTTTGATAAAAGATAAAGATAAATTTATTTTGCAAAAAACGCCGGAAACCCACTAAAGCATTATAGTATGCACTTTAAACAAGTGAGCACCATGTTAGTAAGTTGTTTGAATCAATTAATAAAAATATAAACATTAAACAGTTTTGAACAGTTTTGGGTAAAAACCGTCTTGTCGGGAGGTGTCTCGGCTTCTAAAAATATATTAAAACACGTTAAAACATTAACTCGGTGGAAATTTTAATTCGTGCCCTTTGGTTTGCTTTGATTGACTGGCTGTGTCTGGTTTTGCGAAAATACTGCTACTTTTGAAAACAAAAGTTCTGCATTTATTATTTTAAAATAAATGTTTTATTAATTTATAGCGCTTATTAACTTGGAAAAACACGTACATATTTTATTTGTAATTATCAAGTTTATTATTTAATATTAAACTTTAAATTAAATAGACAAAAATTGCTTTATTTTATCTGATTGTTTTGATTTTAGTTTAATTTACTTAATCGCAAACTTATTAAAACAATGGGTGCTTAAGCCAAAAAAATTGAGCTAGATCTTAATGCCAAAATGGGAATTTGGGGAGGGAAGTGTAGAATTTGGAGCCAAAATTTAAATATATTGGATGCCAAATTTAAACGTGTTCGCACTTGCTACCAACGTGGTTAAAATGTACAAAAGTCTGTTCTGCCATTGTTGGTTGCAAAAAATGCTCAATAAAATGCTCTATTTTACATCTCAGCATTTTTTTAGTTGTGGTAAGTTTTTGTTATATTTTATAATGACAGTTTGTTAAACATTATATTTCGAATAAATGCTGTTTTTGTTTTCTTTTGCCTTGGAATCATGTGAAGGATGCTACTAAAAACAAAGACATGATTTTAATTAACTAACGCGATATTTTACTGTTTATAGAACCACGCGGTAAGGAAATTCACTAAAATAAATGTTTTGGCATCCACAAAACCTTACCGCACAAAGCCAGTCATCCTCATTTTTTAATTTTATCAAAAAATTGAATCTATTTACGTTTTCCTAATAACTAATTTTTTTAGCAGGAATCTACTAAATTTTTTGAAAACTAAAAAATAATGTTTTCAAATAAACGTAACAATTTTATTCTTGGCAAACTTAGTGCACAGTATTTCTCTAGGATTGTAATTTTAGGAAAAACTATCCCTCATAATTTGTGATACAAAATAATTTGACAACAGTTTTGTTAAAAACTAAAGTAAAAGTTCAATAGCAGTCCGTTTTTAGCAGAAGTCCGTTTTTTTTAATTACAAACAACAAACTTTTGTGAGCTATGAAACACATTATTCACAGTTTACTTTTAAGTTAATATAAATTTATTGTTGTTATAAGGTGATTTTAAAACTGACTTTTAGATCGATCTAAAAATTAGGTTTAAAGGCAATCACTAAAAATGTCATTGGGTGCTTTTTATGTGTGGGGTCAATTACATCAGTCAAACACTATAAATCTAACCAACTTGATCTAATTTATAAATATACAGGAGTAGAACATGCAGGGTGGGTTTACCCTTATTGTGCTAAGACCCTTATTTGAACGTTTTTTACACAACTTTTTCGTTAATTGTTCGCTGGATTTATATACTTGATTATAAAAGTGGCTAAAAAGTAATCGCTGAAATAAAAGTAAATTTAGCTGTGTCCTGCAATTCCCAAGAAGCTGGATTGGATTTATTCCTGAAATATTTTTTAACGGAAATTTTCATATTAATTTGATACAAATCAGTTTTAATTTTGGTAGTAACATCAGAAATATATAATTATTTATTATATTAAAGTATTATATATTTTTGGTAACATGTCAACCCATTTCTATAAAGATCTATGATTTTCTCAGGCGTCCAGCATAAAATCGCGCATTTTGTAGTTCATATATTGTAAGCAGTTTTTCAACCTTTTTTATTTGAATGAAATATATGAATAAGGATTAAACAATTAATTTGTGCTAATTTTTTTCCTTTTTTAAAAACTTACGTTAACAGTCGATGGGTGGATCCAATAGATTCCGGCTTTCCATTTTTGTGAAACAATCTGCACGACGACTGGAGCCAATACATTTTCGCCGTTTTTCTGCTTATCACACGATACACCAAAAGTCCTGAGGCCCCGTTTTTTAGCACTAAATTATTTAGTGTCGAAATAAATTTTAATGAAGTTTAAAGTTTTTTATTTTTCCCCCGGTCTATCAGCCTTGTAGTGTTTCGCCATTGACTATTCTGACGACAAAAAGAATATAGATGCAAAACTGTAAGCAATCAAATTTTAAATTTGAATTTGAAAAATTGAAAAATTTGAAATTTTGAAATTGCATAATCGACGAAGTTCACAAAGCTCTATTGACATTTTATCTTAAAAAATTATATTGCCGCAAAATAACACTGCCGTTGTTTTGATGTTTTAGAAGTACGACTTCAATAAATGTGGGTTACAATACAAAATCAAGTGGTGATAGTGCTACCCAGCCTGGTTTTCGCTGAAGCACTCAAGTTAGAGATTACAAATCCAAATTCTGTATTTTCCATTTTTCAATCAAAAATCTAAACAGTCTATTTCCTTCCCATGCTTTCTCTAAAGCCTCTACTTACTTGGCCTCGTATTTCTACACTTTACAACAATTAAAAAAAACAGCCCCTTTTACAAAGGGCACATCGTCCAATGTAAAGTATTTTATTGTATTATATTTATTGTATTGTTCTGTACTATATTGTATCGTATAGGAACGTACCTTCCTTGTGCGCTTCAGCCATGGGCGTCCCATCGTCTGGATGAAGTAGGCTGTAGAAAGAGATTGGTATGGTTTTATCGTCCAATTCCAACAGAAACTGGGCCTTGGTGTCTGGGGAGAAGAGGGACAAATCCAGGGAGTGCTTGGTCTTGAGGAAGGGTTCCGTGTCCGGACCGTCTAGATTGGGCGGGGGTACGAAAGGGGTGCAAACGGCCAGGAGCCCTAAAACCGGCACCGTAGGGTCCGGTCGGCTAGTCAGGTAACAGTTGGGAAGTCCGTTCAGAACCGTCAGCTTGCCGCGAATATCGATCCGCTAAAAATCGCTTCGAATTTTGTGATAAAATATTAGCATTTTTATGCATTGTGACTTAAATCTGTGGAATCATAAATTTTATATGATTTAACTTTTTCAGCCAACTCTACCAAATTAATTTGGTTATCCTTCATATTGCTCTTTATTTTACATACAAAAATATTGGTTCATAATACACCAAAACTATTTTTAGTACACATAATTTTTGTACAGACAGTTATATACACACACGCAAACAATTTGTGATATATTCAAAGAATATTTTTGCTAGAGAAAAACTATAGGTTTACTTCATCAAATAAATATAATTTCTTTCAGTAAAAAACAAAATTAGAAGGGCGTTTTCAACCAAATTTTCCAATGCACTCTTTTTCGTTAGCAGTTTCATTTTAGTATAAAAGATACTCTAAGTACAATTACATATATTTTAAACTTACTAAGAAACCACATGTGTTATCAAGTAAGCAGCGAAATCGGGCACTACAGCTCCTTTCAAGGTAGCAAAGTCCATCTAAAAATATAATTAAATTAAAATATTCACTTTGTAGGATAAATTTATGTGTAAATTTTTAATTTTTACACATTTGTTTTTAGAGTTATTTAATTTTTTTAAACAAATAGAATGCTAATTCATTTGTTTAACCCTTTATGGTTCTGAAAATCAGAAGAATAAAAAAAAGACCATAGCTTACTGGTATAAAAATATTAATATTCCTTGCAAATCTAGGCTCAAAGTTTCATTTTCGCAGTTTTAAGTTCCTAAAATTTTCCCACAGTTCCAAGTTTCTTGCAGAAGACTCCAAATACCCCGTACTATTCCACTAAGTTGTTAACATAATATCTATAAATAAGCCATAAACCACAATGTAATACCTGGGCCATTGGAGCTGAATATCTCTTCCAATCTGCTGCTGGGAGGGAGGGCGTAGTTCCAGAGAAGCTGTTGTCTGAGCTCATCTCTGTCCTCGGAGTGAACCATTTCAAACACTGGTAAATGCAGAGTATCCGACTGAAAATCGATAAACCAATAAAAATCACTACAATTACCATTCGGGTTGGAAATCGCGTTTTGTGCAAGTACACAGCTTTAAACTTTTAATTTACAAAAAAAATCGCAAATTCTCAAAAATTTATAAATTAAAATTCGTAAATTTTATATAAATTTAAAATAAATTTTAAATACTATATAATAATTTTTTTATATTGTCGTGGCTGAGGTAGGGTAATTCAGTTTTAGTGGCAAACTGCTCCTATAAAAAAAGGGCCGCTGGTTTACGCTAAGCTCCAAGCCATAATTCTTCAATAACAATATAATTAATATTTAACTTTAAAAATTTGTACCTGGTGAAAGCCAAGATAGGTTTCAATGTTCTCGGACACATAGTAAATTTCACCGTTCTCGTTTAAAATTAACACAAAACCACCTAAAGCCTAAAACAAATATAGTAATTTATTGAACACTTTATAATATATTCATTCTGCTATTTTTAATTGCTGTTAACAGAGTCATTACCAGACAAACTGTTTTGCAAAAAATGTTTCCACTTTTTACTCTGCAAATAAATTATTTAAATTTCTTATTGTGTTATTTATATTCTCCGTTTATTTTTTATAGCGATGTTTTGTTTTTTTTTAAATTCATTCACTAAATTAATAGGTGCATTTTTTTTAAAATTATAATATATAGTTTTTAAAAAATTGGTTTGTGTTTCCATAATTATAAATTTAACAAAAAAATTTTTCCTAATGTGTATTTTTTTTAAAGTGCGGTGAGGAGTCAAACTTTTTGTCTTCGATTTTGATAATTTTTTGTAAAAAACTTACCCCTGCCCCCAATAGCCCACAAAAATTGTGTTAACAAAATATTTTCAGTAAATCAGGAGTTATGACTCCCCACTCTAAAAAAATGGCGTTTTTCAACAATTCTGTACGTGAAAAATTGTTCAATGGTATGGTTAATTGATTATGGTTAATGGTAAATTACAATATATACACTCGGCGAAAGCGGATTTTTTTTACTTTAATTTGATACTTTGATCGCTAAAATTGGTGCAGTATTGTAGAGATATTGCGTTTCTCGTAAAAAAAAACCTCGATTTTTTTCGCTAAAAACACGAAGTGAAGGAAAAAAGGTTGGGCAAACTTCATAAAATCACTGCCATCGTTTGGTGTTTTTAACAAAAAATCGCGGGTTTTTTGTACAGAAAACGAAATATATCGACAAATACTGCACCAATCTTAACGATCAAGATATCAAATTAAAGTAGAAAGTAGTTATTTTCTTTAAATGCATAATTTGTAACGTAAATCGTTATACCCATTGAGCAATTTTTCACGTTCATAATTGTCGAAAAACGCCTTTTTTGGGGGGTCATAACTCGTCTGAACCAATAGAGATATTTTGTTGAAAAAAATTTTTGTCGGCTATTGGGGGCAGGGGTTTTCACAAAAAATTATCAAAATCGAAGACAAAAAAATTTGACTCCGCACCGCACCTTTAAGAAATAAGGAAGAATAGTGGAACAAAAAACGACCAACAAATTTTTAAAAGAAGGTGAAAAATTTTTTATTATATATTTTATATTATAACCCTATTATATATAAAAATTATCCTATCATGGTTTATTTGATGGTAATGTAAAATTTTTACCCTAAATAAAAGTCTAATAAAATGTAAATTGAACATCATCATAATTTTATTTAGTTACATTCATTGGATTTTGCAATATCATACAGTTAATGCATATGTGCCAAATCAGAATACGAGTTTGCTTTTGGTTCCCAAACAAAAGGGGTCATTCTTTAATTTTCCATAGTGTTGATTTGCAATAAGTCATGCAGCTTTAAATTAAAAGAAATAAGCCCTTTTAAATTTCATTTATTGTACCTTAAGTACGTCTTCTTCTTGAGCGAAAGTTTTGTCAGTTTCGGAGGTCGGTTGGTCGTAGCTACTCTGACCAAAATAAAACGGACTGTTAACCAAAAGTTTCTGGAGAGATACTAAAAACAACAAAAATAAATCATTTAGAAGCTTAGATATTAAACTGAACCGTTGTGTTTTCACAAAATGGATTATAGAAAAAAACAGGATTATTGCTTTCGTGAAAAATTAACCTTGCTTGATTTTATCACAAATCAGCAATGAGAGAAATTAATAGTAATGTAACTGTGATAAAAAGCAATCTATTTTACTAAAAACAGCCCATGTTTGTAGCTAGTTTGGAAGATTACGGTATATGGCGCCACTGAACAAACCTCACTCCAATTGTTTCATATATATAGATTTCTAAGGGTTCAATTTTTTTTATTTTCTCTTCTAAAAATTTGTTTAATAGATATCGTTTGATTTTTTTTTATTCGTCCCCGTCTTTTTTGCGCTGTTCAGAAGTGCAATAAATTGACTTCAATTAAGCTGTAATTAGCAACAATTTCCGCAGGTGCGTTTATGGTCACTTATTTAGCCGCCACAGCAATCCACACCAGCCGCTTTTGCGCCCTATTTTCCTTCAAAGGAAATAACTCGAAATATTAAGTCAAACATAACTAAATCAATGAAAAAATGATTGACAATACATATAAATATTTAATAAACAGCAAATATTAAATCTACTAAATGTTTCAACTTTTAGTTCTTGACGAAGAGCTTATAACTTATTGAAGCGTGAGCCTTCGGTGTGTAGTGGACCATGGACCGTCTGACAGGTGCTACTAAGAAGACTGCGGACTTAAATAACTAACCGCATAATGTCTTGTACCACAAGCAGCTTGTGGGTATATAGAAAATGAGTAAAAAGATTGAGTTAATTGCATACATCTTGATTAAAATCATATTGCGGCGACTAACGGAAACCACATTTACCACACTGTAAAGTTTGGAAAAATCTTTTTAGGACAAGTCACCGATTGAAGGCCAGTTTTAAAGTAACATTTTTTAAAGTTTGAAAAAACATCGAATTGAATATCATCGATTTTTTTGATTTAGAAAATTTTGACATTTTTACAGTTAAATTTTTATATAAATATACAAGACAACTTGTCAAATAGACAAATCTTGCGATAAATAGTAAAATTTTTGAAATCATGATAAAATTTGTAAAAAAATCAAAATAACGCCACGCCAATTGTTTTAGGCATAAAATTTTGTCATTTTTTAAAAAACTCTTAGCTATCAACGAAAAGTTTTTACATGATTTATTTTTTAATTGTATGGTTTTTTGCCAGTGCTCGTCTTTTTTTACAGCCTAGAAAACATGATAACAATTCTTTGTGCAGAAATTTTCGGTTTTTCATTTTCGCATAGATATTACCTGTTTCTTAAATTTTTAATTCGTTCTACAAATTTTGTGCAGTTTTTCGACACGTAAAATTTGATAAAAACATAAGTTTGTTTTACCTATTATCAACTTTATCGCTTTGCATAAGCCATTGAGCAACAGGACAGACATGTACAATACAATACATAACAAGACACTCATAATATTTTTGTACAATAACACTTGTAAAACATTATTGACGATTTTATATTAATAAAGTTAAATTTGCTATGTGCACAGGTAAATCTTATATTGTAAATTTTGGCTCTATGCGACTACCCAAAAACCAAAGAGATGTTTTTCTATGTGCGATATCATTTTATTATGTACAACATTCAAAAAAATTTGTTAAATAATAACAGAAAATAATATTTGCATCTGATTTTCAATTTAACCATTTATATCTTTATTCTTTTCACGCAAAACGACAATTCATTTTTTTAAAAATGCATCAATTTCGTAAGGTCGATTTTTTTGCATTTAAAATTTAAAATTTATTGGAAATTTTTACTGCAGTTTTCAGTTTGTATTTTCAGTTTGTAAAGGATTGGAAATGCTAAAGTTACTGTAATTATAAACGAAAGTTCCCCGAAAGCTTGAAAAACAGCACAGCCATGAAAAATTACGATACTTTGTTTAAGTGTGTTTGCTTGGCGCGAAATTCGTAGGTGCGAAATTTCTCAGGAAGGCAAGAGATAGTGTAATCATCGCTCAATATGTTTATTCGAAACACCAGGTCCTTCAAATGCGGTATTCACGAATTTCCACTTTCCCCTTACAAGAAACAGAAACAATCTCCATAAGAATCATCTATCGTTCAGCTTTGCTCTGTGGCTAAATACTTAATTGTTTTTTAAAAGCCTTCATATATTATTTTTTCTGAATGTTGCTTTTTTCAAAGTTGTTTTCGGTTTTAATTCCGTTCAAAACAGCTCTAGAGAAAAGAGATTGAAAACAATAAAAACTAAAAAAAGGCTGGTTATTTCCGCTGGCGGAAAAAACACACCCCTCGGGGATGCGGCCGGCGTAAATCAGTCCCTTCTGTTTTTAGACGTAGTTGATGAGATTTTCGCGTGATAGGGCGAAAACGAGGGGATCGCGTGCTAAGAAACCTACCGTACACCTCTCCATCGTTGTAGAACAGCGAGCCACAGGCTGACTAAAACCGACCCTACTTCGACTTCTTTTTTAAGTAGTAAATTACTTCTGACCAGTCAGAGCGGGGTCGCTTTTCGTTTCACTCTGACTCTTTTTATAAACCGTACAAGTACAAAAGGACTCGAGAAGGTTTCAATTCTTCTGTGACAGGTTTTTTTGTGTCTTAATCATCCAAGGCCCATATATATCCTACATAAATTAAAAGTATGGCCATATACGGCTTTGGAACAACATTCAGAACCTAGACTATTATTCGCTAATTGATAGCGGGGGTTAAGTTCCGTTTACATTATTGCCCACGTCAATGGAGCGACTATATCCTAATTAATCGGAATGGTACAGAAGATCCCCCAGAAGAAGAAAGTACGCTCTGCCAAAAAAATTTAATTGCAACAGGTTGTTCATATCAACAAACAAAATAAACTCGTGAATCTAAACAGATACAGTAGCCTGAATATTTAATTTTACGATTTTACATGTTTCAACCGTAAACAAATTCATAATGTAACTTTAAACTTAATGATAAGCGAAAGTCCACGTTTTGGTTTTAAAGTCTGTCTAAATATTTTGTATTGTTAAAAAAAATTTCAAAAAATAAAACTAAAGCTAAAGTCTTCCAGGCTGAAATTAAGGACGTAACCGTTCTCCGCCAGGCAGAAATAAACAATAAACCCGCGAGCAAGAAAAAATTTAAAAAAGTTTTCGATGGTTATGTAACAATTACTATTTAGTTGTGTCATGTGTTTTTGTGCACGTGATATTTTTTTCAAAAAACGAGTGGTTACTTTACCACTCATATATTTTCATCCTCATTGAATTTATTTTTAATTTTTTAGTCAAATTTATATAGTAGAAAAAAATGTATAAAAAAACTGTTTTTCAACGTAATTTTTTGAATTAAATACACATTTAAATTCATTTTATATTCCAAACAATTGCCAATTGATTAAAAAGTATTTAACGTTTTTAAAAAATACCCTTGCTACGTTTAGTGAATTTAGTATATAAATTTTTTTAAAAAAATTGTTTTTTTTTTGACAAATCTTACCTAAAACAGAAGATTTAATATATAACAATGTTTTGTTTTTTTTGACATATATTTTATAATTTATTTGATTTTTAAAAATTGAAACCTATACATTTAACCTAAACATATATTTTATGGTTTATTTTACTCATAGAATATTTTAAAAATTGTGGGTTTAATAATAATAATTACTGCAGCATTTTCTAGTTTTAATCATAAATTGTGGTATTGGAAGCTCAATTCCAAAAAATGTATTTATTCCGAACTAAAACCTTTTCGATATTAAGGTTTAGTATTTGAAGAATTTAAAATTTAGAAAAAATGAATTTTTTTCACCAAAAAAAGAATATTAGTTTGCTAAAACACATTGAAAAAAAAAACCTTAGTTTTACTTTATTATCATAACTACAAAATCTAAAAATTCTTATCTTCTACGTAAGTTGGTTTTTGTAGGCTCCAAAATCATAGAATAAATTAAGAAATTGTTACGGAAACAAATCGTTAAATAAATCGTAAATATTTATTCTGAGCTTTAGAGTTAAAAACAGCTACGAAAATTTAAAATCATAGTATGCGAAATAGAAACATCGAAACGTTGAAATGAAATTTGAATTGACGCCCGACATTTTTCAATAAAATTAAAACATGTTTTTATGCAATTTGTTTTTATTTTTCTGCCGAATTTTTTTTAAAATTATTTTATTTGAAAAATCTTGAATGCTAGCCCCTCATAATTTAAATTTGCCATTCGGTCCATATGCCGCTGACCAGAGTCCATGGTGATCTCAAACTAATTCCCGAAGGAGCCATTTCGTGTGTCGGGGCGGCCTTCAAATTTGTTTAAAACTCTAGTTGGCCGTAAAATGCGTGTTAAAACAAGGCCGGGAAACAAAGACAACCCATTTAATGGACGGATGAAAGCATTGTTTTATAGAAACCATCTTTCTTTTGGGCTTTCCAAACATTTGTTGACGTTTTTGGCGTGTTTTATCCATTGACGACCACTTTGGGAGTCATGTGTTTGAACATGACAGATGAGTTTAACCGGCAAGAAACTTAATTAATAACCTTAAAATATCGTTTTCGGAATTGTATTACGGAAACTTCACAATTCTATTTTTTATAGACAATTACAGTTATTTTTTAATTTAAGAATTCATCAGGTATAATTCAGGTATGATTGTTAGTTGAAATAATGGGACTTAATAATTTTACACAATTATTAGACTTATAAGAATTGTATTGTGTATTGTACCTTTTGAGACTATTAAATTTATCATATTAAAAGAATTCTGCAAGTTAAGTGATCAGAAGTAAAAAAAGTTTATAAAAGAATTAAATCTTTATTTATTTATTACAATAATTTGCATGCTGCAAGGTTGAAAATTGAAATTGGGGGTCAGTTCCCAGTAATAAAAAAACTCCGCATATAGTCAAATTATCAAAAATCAAACCTGTTTTTGGCTGAA
Source organism: Microlaimidae sp. YZB2_3 (assembly GCA_030248175.1). Lineage (NCBI taxonomy): Eukaryota > Metazoa > Nematoda > Chromadorea > Desmodorida > Microlaimidae > Microlaimidae sp. YZB2_3. Next base: position 243 of record JASAMX010029561.1, on the reverse strand, counting down.
AATGCGTTCTAGAAAATACTATACTTCACAAAATAAATTATACCAGCTATTTCTTGCAAAATTCTCCCCGGAAAATTTCCGAATTCACTTAAACTTAATTTCTGCTGCTGGGCTGACTGGCACTCGACAGCCGAGAGCAATGCAAACACGCCCACTTCAGTTCCGATTGTTCAAAGGTGAAAAGGTCGATGGTCAATTTGCCACCCAGCTATTATTTCCCACCCAGCTTCCCATCCTTGATTT
>JASAMX010029559.1:0-31658 GCA_030248175.1 Microlaimidae sp. YZB2_3 | reverse complement strand
GGAAATATTTAGTGAAAAATGAGTTTTCTGGATGATAAAAGCGGAACGTTTGATGTACCACTGGTGGTTGCGGTTCTACCTGCAGAAGCAACGCGCTTATTAAGTCACCAGTATCTGCGCGCTTGAAGAGCACCTAAATGTTTAAAAAATAATTTATCACTTTTTGAAATCGAAACTATGTAGTTCAAAGCAATGTTAATATTTCGAAATAAAAAATCTGCATATACTGAATTGGGTGCTATTTTATAATTAGACCTATTTCATTTAATTGTTTTCTAATGATTACATAAAAATTTTATTGGAATTTGAGATACTGCTGCTGCTAATTAAAAAAATAATTCTGAGATGGCAGTTTTAACGATAATTATTAATATATCACTTAGTACAAATAAAATTGCATTAAAATATAATTATAAATTGTTGTTTTACATAAAGCAAACATTTAAAATATCAACTTATTCCATTTAAACAAGGAATAATTTGAGATTACCCAGAAAATAAAGAAATAAACGCATTAAAAATGTTAAATATTGTTCCAACATAGAGCATAGTGGACGAGCCCAGAATGTTACTTGCTTAATTATTTTCGCTAACGATAAATAAAGCCCAATTGATTCTAACGAATAACAAACAAATATTCAAGCATGCTATCGTAATGTGACGTGACGGTTTAATGACGCTTTGGCCCGAAAACCTTGCATACTTTTGTAATGAAAATGCATACGCCTGTACAATAACCCAAAACCGTCCTCAATACATTAAAAAAACTTACTTTAATAGTTTTTGCTTCCAGTAAGATAGTGCTCTGGCCGGTATTTTGATTTGTGTCCATGATTTTGTTGCCATAAGGTTGAATAATGCTGCTAAAAGTGCGATACTTAATAGGGACATAAATTGATTCTCGCGGTTTTAGAAAAATCTGCAGACGACTGCCTTGGTTATTTTGTCCGTCTGCAGAGAAGGTAGGACTGCTTACGAACATCGAGGACTCCAAAGGTGTGTTTAAATTGTGCATCCGTTTGTGAAACTGCCATTCTGTCGAGTCTGTGATTACTCTAAAATAATCTTTAAGATTAACAAGTTAAATGAACAAAAAAAAACAAACGATTCCAAGTAAAATTTTTCTAGATTTAACGCTTTTGTTACTTATATAACCAAAATTAAAGACAAACCAGACAAGGCTGGTTTATTTGTTTAAGGAATAAAATTAAGAGAGCCATGTAATAATAAATCAAGTCAAATTAGAGTTAATTAGATTAACCACTTAGAATTCTAAAAAGTTAAGGGTTGAATTAAAATTGATTGGTATTCATGGCGCTAAATTGTTTTAATTTGATTGGGTATTTCGTGGCTCCCAATTTTTATTTCTTGTGTGGTTTTTCTGTTGGGATTTTTTTTCCGCTGAGTAGCAAAAAAATCTTTGTATGGGCGAAATGCATTTAGCAGTTGCAGTATAAGATTCCGTAAAAAAAATTTATTACAATTTTAGTGAGTTGCAATATTTTCAATTCAGACAAAAAATTTCACTGGGAAACAGACAGAAACGGTTAAAAAAGAATCAATTTTTGATTTGTAATTAAACAAATAAGTAATGATTGGAACAACTTGGTACTGAGCATTAAAATACAAGGTGTAGATTTTTGAAATATAATAGTCTATTTTTTAATGTTTAAACTGATGACACTATACCTAAACAATATGTACTTGATTCTAATATCTTTGGTCAAAAAACATCAAAATGTGGGTTAACAAAACTAAAAATTTTTAATTCATATATTTCATATAAAAGATTCATATATTTTAATTTACCCTAGACGTAATATGTTATAACAAAAGATTCGGTTAGGTTTCCTAATCTATGAAATTAAAATTCCTTATTGAATCAATCATTTTTAATCAATATTCCTAAAAACAGATAATAAAATAATATCAGGTATTTTCGAAATTTTGGTTATTGTTCAAAACGTTTATTTATGTTGTATATGTTTATTGCGTTAAATTCTTTGTCTAAACAAACATGGAAAACATTTTTATTGTTTAAACTAATTCTTAAACTTTCTAAAAATACTAGTATTTTAAAATGAAAAAATAACAGTGAAAGTCAAAGAAAATTTTTAACGGCTTTTAAGTTTTTGGCGGACACCGGCAATGTAGGGTAACTGACTTAATTTCGGCCACGCCTTAATTTCGGCCACCAATTTAGGGTGTTAGAAAATTGGCTTATTTTTAAAACACAAAAGAACTAGCACAAAAGTAACTGGATTAATGTTGAATAAAGTGTTTTTTGCAAATATTTTTTATTTTTGTTATTCTACATTATCAACATTTTCATATAAAAAGTGAATTTTTTTGATTTTTCTAATTTTTGCTTTGTGTTTAAACTGCATCAAATTTAGAACGAAGCAATATATAACCTTAAAATATCTTCTATTTAAGGCTCAAAGTTGGTAATTTTGATGTTTTGATATTTTCTTCAAAATCATTTTGCAATGCGTTTAACTAACTGCGCATTTTAAGATTCCGTTAATTTCGGCCACCTGAAAATTTAGGAGAAAGAACCTGCCGTTTTTTGCTGTTTTTAAATATCATTGTACTACCGTTTTTATAAAGAATTTTTTTGCTCGTTTGACTTTGTTTTGACGTTTTTTAAGCCAAAAATAAAAATTGAACAAAAAAATACAAGTTATTAAAACTTGTTTTTTTAAGGTTTTGACATAATTATTTAAAGTCTTGCTAATAACTATTAAAGTTCGCAAACGGGAAAAATTAAGTTATATGTACCAAGAACAATACCTAAGGGTAAATTTGCAACCTTTAGAAATTTTTATTGTTCGTTTAAGCAATAGTTATGGCCAGTTTTTTGTAGGTGGCCGAAATAAATGGCACGCGCCTTAACTTCGGCCACTTTAAAAAAAAGTTTAAACCTTCACTGAGTTTTAAGTGTAACAGAAATATTCAAATTTTGCACTGGAATAACAAATATAGCTATTGTTTGATTTTTAGGCCAAATTTTGGCTTGATTGAAAAAGCCGGAAAAAAACTTATTCAAAAAATAAAAAAAAGGTGGCCGAAATTAAGTCAGTTACCCTAACTCATAATTATTAAAGTCGTGTCCTCTCTAAAAGTGTCACTTCCAAAATCACAGACATCTGAATCATTACTACACTTTAATAAATTTTAAAATTTTGCAAGACCTTATGTGACGCCGCCGCTAAAGTGGGGGTTTCCAAACCGCGGCGCACACGAGTCAAACGTTGAACCAGGAGTGGGTTGAACCAAGGTGCTACGCAAAGTGTGATGCATGTTTGTCTGTTTGTCCTCCCTCCGGAAGGAGAACCGTCGTCAAACCGAGCTTGTTAGAGTTATGCCAATTATTTGGAAGACTAGTAGTTAGTTATGCGATGTGTTTAACGATTTAACAGGGTAGTGTTTTTATTATTGGCCACAGAATTAATAATACCTAGGCCCTTTTACATTTACACAGAGCTCTGACAGCCTACGCAAGGGTGAACGGCACGAGTATTAGCTTAAGCCTAGAACGTTTTAGAAAAAGGGTGCAAAAAAGGATTACAATAAAGCTTAAACCTAAGGCGGGACCAGAAAAAGGAGTGAAAGACACTTTTAAACTTTTGGGCCTTTTTGGCTAGGGCGGGACTTGCAAAAACGAGGGCTTAAAGCCAGCTACAAGAAAAACGCGTTAAAAAGGTACGTTTCTGGTAGAAAGCACCTGGAGAAACCACCCAGAAAAACGGACGCTTAAAATGGGAAGTTAGCGCCGCCTAAAAACCTAACAAAACTTGAGACTAACTCTAGCTCTTAACAAGCTCAAACCGACGCGGTGATGCACCGGAACTCAAGGATTTATTTAATCGCCAGAGCAAAATCTTGCTCGTGATATTCAGATGCAGGGTCGCCCAGTCGCTTGAGAAATCCCACGGAGGACCGCTGGTAAAATGTCGAGGGCCTATTGCAGGTATAAAAATATTTCATTTTTATATAAAAATAAGCTCAGGGCGGAGACAAGGAAGATAATCCTGTCTCAGGGTCTACTGGTTCTTCTTGACATTTTCCGCGGCCGTAAGCTGGACTGGAGTATAAAAACCAACGACTTTTTAACGAGAGAGCCGTTTTTATATTAAACAATTAACCCACTGAACCCAAGGCCCGTGCGCGCGTGACTGCTTGTCACCGCACATTGAATTAATAAAAACCAAAACAAGCGACCAGGCGACTAACATGAGGCGAGCAGAGCTCGCGTGAGCGACCGTGCAACACCGCGTCACTAAAGCAAAAACAATTAATAAAAAGAATTAATAAAAACAATTTTTAAAACTTAAGGCGCTAACAAACGAGGGCTTACAAACGGGCGTAACTAAAACTACGTTGATTTCCGGGTTCGCCATATCTTCCCACCCGGACCAAAGCCGTCCCCGGCTACAGGGTATGACCGGATTCGGTACGAGGGGTTTGACTAGGGGTCTTGGCGAACCCGGGGATCAACGCCATCGGCCTATGAAGCCGGAATTTTTGAAGGGGGGTGCGTTCCGAGTAACGTACCAAGGCACATGAAAAAAAACGAAAAACACAATAACTACCAAAAGAAAAATACCTTACTGAAAAAAAACTGACCTTACGAAATGAGTAAATACTTACACAAATTTTGGGGTGCCGTGAGGGGGGCGGTAAAAAAACGTCCGCGGGGTGAAAAAACTAACAACAAGGCCCTCCGCCAGTAGGACAACATTTGAATCTGACGGCAGAAACTAAGGTACTAAGAAAATTAGCAGCTTTTGCCGCCGGGGCACGATTATATTTTAACAGAAAACAAACAAATAATTGCCACCCATTTTAGTAAAAGAAAATTTGTGCGCGGGGCGAATTTTAGAAAATTTAGATTTTAAAAAGGTCGCATTTCACATCCCAAGCGCATTAATCATAAAAATAATCATCAACAGCGGGGGCTTCAACATCGTCTTCTTCTTCATCAAGATCTTGTTTGGGATACCGTGGGGCTGGTGCCGGGGCCGCGGCGCACCTTGCATGTCAGCATCTTAAATAAAATAATATTACCATTTGTTTTAGGTAGACGTGCCTATGGACAATTTTGACGCTAACCTACTGGTGTTACGGAACACAAGATTTGGCTCAAGCCTCCACAGAACATTCACCAGTGTGAACCACAAAGACAAATTTTTGTTTGCTTTTTGTAAAAATAAAGACATTACATTTATGTGCTTTTGTGTTTTTTTTAAAATACAATGTACACCCAAAAGAAAATGCACAGAGAATTACCGGTGGAGACTTCTCAACAGTAACTCCCTAAAGAAGTACCCACTGAAATTGAAAACAGGGAGTGGTACCACCGTAAGCATTACACAAATAAAGATTTATAAATAATAAATATTAAACTAAGCAATTGACTAAACTAAGCTAATTAAATAGGTTACTATGATACCCAAAAGAAAAAGAATAGTACAGTGGATAGGGCTATAGAGCCAAACTAGAATAAATCGCACCATAATATTACACATAACAATATTTACCTTAAATTACCAATACGTAATAATAATAATGAAGAAGAATATTTGTGCGGTAAATGAACCTAACAAGGCCAGCGGTACCAAACGCTACGAAATGAGGAAATGGGAAAGAAAGGTAAGAGGTTACACATGTTACTAATATTATATTTAACTACGTTCAAACAATGGGAATCACAAAACAATACCAAAATTAGTAAGCAATCACTAAAAATCAGTAAAAGCTGTTAGTGGGCAATCTATCTTCTCCAGTATTTTGCAAGGACATTCAATTCAAGTCTACAAAGTGTGAGTCGGTCTATCATTAAATCTGGCCAAAGCGCATGTACCACTATTAAAAAACTGCAGGGGGCATGATCCGTTTTCAGTTTGAACTCGTGACCATACAGGTAGGGACGGAAATGCTTTACGGCCCATACTAACGCCAGCGCCTCGCGCTCTATCCGGGCGTAGTTTTCCACTGCTGAATTGGAATCCCGGCGTGCACACGCAATAGGCCTTTCGCCTCTGGGAATTCCTGGGAGAGCACCGCTCCAATCCCTATATCCGACGCGTCCGTCGACAGCAGGAAGGGTCGTTTAAAAACCAAGCAAGCTAACACGTCCGTGGAGCACAACCTCTCCTTGAGGGTGTCAACTTCCGTTTGACACTCGTGCCTCCAACAAAATCGAGTTCGTTTGCCCAACAACTTATACCAAGGGCTGGCTATTTTGGCAAAATTTCCAATAAACCTGCAACAGAAATTTGCTAAGCCATAAAAAAAACGGACCTGCTTCTGAGTTTTTTCACGGGGGAGCTTTTGACACATGAAGTTTTAACTCCATTAACCGTCGAAAAGTCGAGGGGGCGTTGCATAGGCCAAACGGCAATATGTTGAATACATAAAATCCATCCATGGGACTGCAAAACGCCATTTTTCCGCTGTCCTTTTCTTCTAGGTTGACTTGCCAATAACCAGAAAGTAGTTTGAGGGTTGAAAAATACACGGCTCCATTGAGAGCTTCCAGTACCTCATCGATGCGGGGCAGGGGAAACGAGTCTTCCTTCCTCAATTTGTTCAGCCAAGGCGATCAATTCAGAAGCGGTTTGTTCCGTCTTCCTTTCTAACGATGACCATGGGTGACGCGAAGGCACTCTTTGACTCTCGAATGACGCCTTTTTTTGAGCATTGTATCTATTTCTTCCCTGATAACCTGTTTCTGGCTCTCGGCGACCCGATACGGTTTTTGAAGGTATGGTTGGTTGTTTTTAATTTCAACTTTGTGTTTCAAGATGGACGTACTGCCTGTGTTAAAAAGGTCCTGATCAGAAAACATCCTTGTTTTTCTGTATCACTTCTGCTAACTGTTTCTTTTGTTGCAGATCCAAATCAACTTTGTAGAAGTGAATTTCCTTGACAGGGTTGAAGTCTGGGGGTCGGTCTGTCTTTGGTGTGGTTTCAGAGACTTGCGGTTTTAGAAGCCATAAACCTAGTCTTAAACCTTGCATTGGCACTATGCACACAATAAGTATCAATACCATAACAAATAACAATTTCACAAAGGGAAAATATTCACATTTCCAGGTTATTACACATTTGTCCCAGATTGGGTACCAAAACTTCATTTGGTGGCAGTCAAAAGTGACAGAAAGCCCATGAATTTCTTTGTGTATGGAATAGTTCCAAGGAATCCCAGGGTCCCAGGGACGCAGGAGTGGAACCAGTGGAGGCGGTAACAGGTGCTGAACAGATGAAGGTTGCTGTCGGCCATAGACAGCTGGTGTGCACAGGGATGGCGTCATCTCATGAGCAACCAGATCGCGTGGGAAATTTGTCATGACATCAAGGGCTTTTTGAACGGTTTCCAAGGTGGTTGCTATTGTAGACTCTGAAATTTCCTGAAAATTGGTTACAGTTTGGGGTACACAAACAGGCATGCAATTTTGACCAACAATTTTAGTTTGACCCTCCCTTTTATTACAGGTATTAGAGTGCGCCTGCAAGGCCACCCGTCCAACAGAATCCACCGCCGCCTCCCGACACTCCAGAAGGTCCAAATCGTCAGCTGTTAACCCTTGTATGGCTCGGGGCGCCTCCGGAACCAAAGGGGCGGGAAGTGGAGGATTCACCTGGGAAAGCTCCTCCTCTTCTTCCCCATTTTGTGCTTCAACTGACCACTCAAGACCATCCAGAAGTCGTTGACGAGGGAGAATCAGTCTGGGAGGGTAACCTGATGTTGTTTGTTGCATGTGGGTGGTTCCCAGACGGCCTGAATCATGCCATTCAGGTGCGTCCTTTGACCGTGTTTGTGTCTGTTCATTCTCACGTGTTTGTTTTTTTAAATGAATCAACTGTTGTCGCCAATAACTGATATGTCTCAACAAACGAAGACCCAGTGAGCTACCGGTTTTCTGGGCATCGTCAGGGGAGGCTAAATCAGTTTCTGACGAGGACCAGTTGGTCCGATAACTTCGCGGTTTGCGCGCCAACCTCACCGGTCCAGTCGCGCCATTGGATGGCGTGCTGTAACTGGCTGAGGCTGGGGGAACCACAGGCGTCCCAGCGATCGCCCATGCTTCCCGCCAACGACCAAAACCCTCAGCAGTACCTGTCATTTTTACTTAACCCAGGCTGAGAGGACAGAGCTACCAAAAATTTTTGCCTAGGCTTTCCTAGAGGTGCCACCTCGTTGCTCTGTACTTGGCCGCGGCTGGTGGGACTGGGAGGAAACCTGCAAGCTACTGAGATTTAATTTTTAACTGGAAAAAATTAGTTTTTTTAAACAGAAAATTTAGAGTTTTTTTTAAAAACAACCTAACCTTATGCATGGGGAAAACAGAGGGCCCATTTGTCTTTCCCTGTGCGGCTAGCACTCTGGTTCAAGCCAAAACCGTTTCTACGTTTGACCGGAAACCCTGGGCCGGTTCAGGCTTTTAAACGGGCCCCGTTATCGGCTCCAGATGTGACGCCGCCGCTAAAGTGGGGGTTTCCAAACCGCGGCGCACACGAGTCAAACGTTGAACCAGGAGTGGGTCGAACCAAGGTGCTACGCAAAGTGTGATGTATGTTTGTCTGTTTGTCCTCCCTCCGGAAGGAGAACCGTCGTCAGGTCTGAGTTTGTTAAAGTTATGCCAATTATTTGGAAGACTAGTAGTTAGTTATGCAATGTGTTTAACGATTTAAAGAACCAGGGTAGGTTTTTATTAGTGGCCACAGAATTTATAAAAACGAGGCCCTTTTAAATTTACACAGAGACTCTGGCAGCCTATGCAGGGGAACGGCACGGGTATTAGCTTAAGCCTATTACGTTTTGGAAAAAGGGTGCAAAAAAGGATTACAATAAAGCTTAAACCTAAGGCGGGACCAGAAAAAGGAGTGAAAGACACTTTTAAACTTTTGGGCCTTTTTGGCTAGGGCGGGACTTGCAAAAACGAGGGCTTAAAGCCAGCTACAAGAAAAACGCGTTAAAAAGGTACGTTTCTGGTAGAAAGCACCTGGAGAAACCACCCAGAAAAACGGACGCTTAAAATGGGAAGTTAGCGCCGCCTAAAAACCTAACAAAACTTGAGACTAACTCTAGCTCTTAACAAGCTCAAACCGACGCGGTGATGCACCGGAACTCAAGGATTTATTTAATCGCCAGAGCAAAATCTTGCTCGTGATATTCAGATGCAGGGTCGCCCAGTCGCTTGAGAAATCCCACGGAGGACCGCTGGTAAAATGTCGAGGGCCTATTGCAGGTATAAAAATATTTCATTTTTATATAAAAATAAGCTCAGGGCGGAGACAAGGAAGATAATCCTGTCTCAGGGTCTACTGGTTCTTCTTGACATTTTCCGCGGCCGTAAGCTGGACTGGAGTATAAAAACCAACGACTTTTTAACGAGAGAGCCGTTTTTATATTAAACAATTAACCCACTGAACCCAAGGCCCGTGCGCGCGTGACTGCTTGTCACCGCACATTGAATTAATAAAAACCAAAACAAGCGACCAGGCGACTAACATGAGGCGAGCAGAGCTCGCGTGAGCGACCGTGCAACACCGCGTCACTAAAGCAAAAACAATTAATAAAAAGAATTAATAAAAACAATTTTTAAAACTTAAGGCGCTAACAAACGAGGGCTTACAAACGGGCGTAACTAAAACTACGTTGATTTCCGGGTTCGCCATATTGGAGCCACGAGCAAAGGGAATTTAGAGCCTTTAAGAAAAAATTGGTTTGGGGTTAGATTTAGGCTTCGCTTAGGCTTAGGTAAACGTTTTAGCGATTTTTATTTTCGGCTCCAGCTCCCCTCCTTTAGGCAAAAAATTCCCCCCTCACGGCCCCAAGTCCCCTATTTTTGCTCCCAGCTCCCGCCCCCAGCTCCCCACGCCCCCCCCGACCCAAACCCCAAAAAAGATCTAAAAATTAAGCAAGTATTTAAATGGTATTTTCAGATAAAACAACGAGAAACAGCAATAATTCTTTTAAGTTTTAAAAAAGTCTAAACACTACGTATTTTTTGGTCAAAGATGTGTTTTATTGTCTATGGTGGAAAACCTACTGGTAAAAAGTTTCAATTTTTAATAAAGAAGCTAAACTAATTTTGTTTAATTATAATATTGTTACTAAAAATGGATTTTGCTTATACTGCAGTCGAAGATGTGAATTAAAACAATACTTATTTGTAACAAATATAAATAAGTAAAATTGGGATATATTTCATAAGAACATTTGTAACTGTAAAATAAAAAACACATATTTATGTTTTGCATTTTATATGAAAAAATATATGATTAAAACCACGTTCAAAACTTAAAAAGTTACAATTTCGTAAGTTTCGCAAATTTGAAAGTTGGGTCCGTTAATTTTATATTTAAAAAATATAAAAATTTGAATTTTTTTAGCTATTTAAATATAAAACTTGCAATTTTTTAAATTATCGGTTTTCTGATTGGACATTTCTAAGCTTTTTAAAAATATTTCAATTTTCCTGATCCGTTATAAATTGTCTGAGATACTACCGTTCAAAAATATTTTAAAAAACAACATGAATCCAAAATTTTTACGATAAATCGGAGTTTTTACTTTAAAATTTGTATTAGATAATTTGCATGAAATCTAAAATTATTTTTAAAACTTGTATCTCAAAAACACAAAATATGACGTAGGTTTTTGGGAATAAATTGCTGCCGTACTAATGTAGAACAAAACGGGAAGGGAGTTTTGTGATTTGAAAGTCACCATAACAGCGGGTAAAAAATAACATCTGTTGGGTTTACAATCACAATTAAAGAACATATAACAGGTTGGTTGTTTCAAAAATCACCATAACAAAATTAATAAAAGATAACATTAATTGGGTTTTCTAATACATTGAATAAAACAGGGGTGATGTGCTTTAAAAATTACGACGCCAAAGTTGCTAAAAATATCATAAATTGGGTTTTCAACCACATTAGCAGGACTGTAAGCTTTAATTTAATAATTACAAATATTTTTTGACGTAGGGCCTAAAGATAAATTCTATGAGGGTGAAAATAGCTGAGTGGTAAAGTAACCACTTGTTTTTTGAGAAAATATCACGTGTAGAGAAACACATGACGCAACTAAATAATAATTGGTTACATAACCCCTGAAAACTTTTTTTTAAATTTTCTCGCTCACGGGTTTATTGTTTATTTCTTCCTGACGGAGAGCGGTTAAGCCCTTAAATTCAGCCTGGAAGACTTTAGCTTTAGTTTCTTTTTTTTTGCTAGAAAAAATCGTTAATCTTAAAAAAAGTGTATTTTACCGCTGGTTTTCGGAAATTAACTTCACGTTTTTAAAAGCCAATTGCTCCCCTTGAACCACTTTCACTTCTTTTTCTTTGGTGCTGTATCCACTGCTTTTAAAACTATGACTTATGACGGCAGAATTTCTTGATAAAACAGAAGCTTCTAAAAATCTCTTAAAGTTTATTTTATGTAAAAAATGTGCATCAAATAAATTAAACATGCAAGTCTTGATAAATTCGCAATAGATTGTTCTTTTGGAAACGTGTTTGTTTACATTTTAAGAGTCTTGTGAAGTTTTTGCAGCAATGAAGATTGCCGTTGTCGGGTTAAATAATTAACTTTATGGACGATGCACATATATTTTTACATGTTTATATGTTCAAAACTCCTAAAATTAGGTCCACACAACTATGTAAAAAACCATTGCAAAGAAGATCCAGCTCAACTGGCTATAATTACATATAAGAGGAAAAGAGGTTATGTAAAAATATTAAATTATCGTGTTGGATGCCGAATGTGCCTATACATGTTGTGTGAAATATGAGTGGTTTAGTTTAACTATGATGCATCAATATAATATAGGGCTAAAGGTAGAAATAAAAATAATAAAAGTCAATTTTTGCCTTGGTGGAATTAAGTGACCTAAATTTCGACTGACAGTGCATGCATGCATATGTTTTTTTTTCTGCTGTGTGTTTCTGTTTTCCACCTCGAAATTTAACAATGCGATGTGCATTATAACGAAATTTTGAAACGGGTAAACTTTTTAAGGGGTGATCGTGTAACTGCAATAAACCGCACCGATTGGTTTTTGAAATAATTTCTAGACTGTAGTTATAAAAAATTGTGCAACAGTTCTATTGTAATTTTTTTTTATTTGTAGACGGAAAAATAAAAATCTTTTTGAAAGCCCCCTCTCTCAGCAAATTTTGCGCAAATATTTTAAGGAAGTTTGTCGGAAACTATTTTTTTCTAAGCGAAAATAACACGTCCCCCATTAAATAAAAATGTCGTTGACTATATCACCGTTACTCTGACACAAAGAGTCACAATCATTATAAAATCAACCTGACTCTGACTCATTTTGTTTAGATTATTTGTGTGTTAAGATATAAAAAGAGTCAGAGTTGCGAATATTTTACAACGCTTCTGACTCATTGTGTCAGAGTAACGACGATATCTCGAAAAAAAGCGGCTGACATATCGTCGTTACTCTAACATAATGAGTCAGAAGCGTCATAAAATCCTCATGACTGTGACTCTTTTTTAATTTTTAACAGACAATAGTATCAACACTTTGAGTCACAGTCACGGTGATTTTATACTGATTGTGACTCTTTCTGTCAGAGTAACGACGATATTTAAAAGTCCCAACACATGGATAGCTAAAAAATACAGCTAAACATATAGTTACGCTACACCTTACTACTCTATATACGGATAAAACCTTCATTGAAAAGATATAATAAATCAATTTCGGGCAGTCTTTATTTTTTTGTACAAACTATATACTTTTTAAAAAGTTTTCGGTGACGTGAGGATATCCGATATTCGCCACTTTGATATACAATATCGCTTTGGTAATCGTGGAAAAATTAGCATCGGTTGTGGTGGTCGAAGCCGTGTTCAAGTCGGTGGTTACCACTGGAACTTGGCAGTAAGCTTGGACGGCTTCTCTTCCGTTTCTACATAGCTCCTAGAATTTATTATTGTAAAACAATTTTTTTAACAATTCGAAGCGGGCCGAAAATATAGTAAACATATCATTTGTTTATTTACTTTCAATGGCAGAACGCAAGATCCCAAAAGCATCAAGGAGTCTCCGTCCCATACGTCCAAGAACACTAAATTCCTCTGCAGATATTCCACAAAAGCTTTCTGCTCTCCCGGTTTTAAAAACTGAGGATCCACCAAAAACTTGACCTTAAAATTAAGGGAAAATTTTGTGATGTTGTTAAACAAAACATTAAGTCACGAGACTACTGAAAATTAGCATAAATACTTTTTCAAACTTTTAAAATGCTCACGAAAATGAAAACGCTGGCAATAAGAATTTTAAAAAAATAACTTTTTCACTTTTAATTTTGAATACTTGTTATTAAATAATGTTTTAAACACCTGAAAACCGGAAGAAACATTATCCACATAATTTCCTAAACGGTCGATTCTTTTTAAAATTTTGGGTATGCCTGCTGTAGTGGGACTAAATTTGATTGCTGGAGTATGGAGAGATAATCTGTAAAAATATAAAAAATACATGTAAAAAATATATGTAAAAAATATATTTAAAATTAAAGGACTGTTACTTCATGTTCAGTGAATTATTTTGTAAAACACGAATGCGTTGTATTTTAAAACAGTTAAAACATAGCTTATGTTTTTTTTAAAACTAACTACTGATTCAAATTCAATTGCATATTAATTTCGTTTGGAACGCAAGGAATTATAGTATTGCTATTTATTACTTATTTAACATAAATATAATTTTTTTAATACTATTTGCATTCTAAAAACTAATTAAAGAAATGTTGATTTAGCAAAAATTTAATTTGCAAGTACATTAAGCTACGTGCTTTAAGTTTACACAATTTTACAGTATATTCTTACTTTTCTGTTGTAACTTGCGGAAACCGATAGAAATTGAATGTAAAAAACACATTAGCGGGTAACGAAGCGACGTTTGGTGAGGGAAAACTAAAAAAAGCTAAATTAAAACAAATTTAACCAATGAATAAAACGCAATGACAAATGATATGAATTTGTTACCAAGTTGTCAAGTTGTAAAATTTTTTTATAAATTTTATTTTAAAAAATTATATTTACTTTGCTAAAGCTAAAAACTGGAATATAATTTCATTGGTCCCGAGAGGATCTGTCAATTCTGTCGCCAATTTGGCTGAAGGACGTGGATCGCCCAAATCCACCAGATCCGGAGTTTCCCCGTGCCGATCTTTCACATCCTGAAAAGCGGACTGGCTCAAAATGGCGAACACAGCTCGTGAAATGCTGGAAACGCTAAAACAATGTCGGATGTCTTGATTAAAAATAAAAATATTGGTACGGGGTCTTTAGAGCCGCTAGCAAGAAACTTGGAACCATCAGAAATTTTCGGGAAATCGGAGCCACGAGCAATGGGAACTTAGAGCCTTTAAGAAAAAAATTTTGGTGTTAGATTTAGGCTTCGCTTAAGCTTAGGTAAAATTTATAGCGATTTTTACTTTTGTCTTTAATTTCTCAACTTACGGCTCCAAATTCCCCATTTACGGCTGCAAATTCCCTATTTATCGCTCCAAGTTTTAGCTCCAAGTTACCTCGACTCTATCGACCCTAAATCAAAATAATTTTACTTAATTGAAACGATTTGAGTAAGTTTAGTAAAGGTCTATTCATGCTTATGACAAAAGTCCTTTGGACTTTGTCCAAAGCACAAAGTCCAAAGGGAATAGTCCAAAGGACAACGTATTCATACTTCTTTTCTCCTTTGGACTTTTCCCTTTGGAGTTTTCCCTTTGGACTTTTCCCTTTGGACTTTTCCCTTTGGACTTTTCCCTTTGGATTTTGAGTAGCGTTCATACTTCGTCCAAAGGACAAAGTCCAAAGGACGTTTTGGCTTGTCCAAAGGACGTTTTGGTTTGTCCTTTGGACTTTGTCCAAAGGACGTTTTGTCATAAGTATGAATAGACCTTAAAATACATTATTTTTTCATACATATGTAAACTGTACGTCGCTTAGGAACGATTTGTAATATAACACTTGAATTATCTGTGATTTTGCAATACCGATTCATAATCAATCTTTTTTTAGCAATTTAAAAGAAAAAATAAATTGCAAACCATATTGAAAAGATATTATTTTAGCTGAAAAAAACTTCAAAAAACTTTAATTGTTCTATATAGGCAAATCAAACCCAGCTGACTCGATAAACTGCCATAATTAAAATGACTACAAAACAACAAAACAAACTATAATTTAAAAAATGGTTTAATATTTATTCTTAAATACCTTTTTTTAACAATAATTCATCAAATTATTATATGTACAACAAAAACACTATTTTTAACGGCTAAAGTTAAGTAATATTTGTATATTTTGTGAAAAGAAAGAATTTAAAACAATCAATTCTGCGTCCCAACTAGCTAATTTTAAAACGAAACCTCATAACTGCACCATTTTAATTGGTCATTTCATCTCTGCCATACAGCTTTACGAGGTGAGCCCTACATATAATTCAACAATAGGCCTTATTTTTTGAAAATGTTTTTGAAACCTGAATTATTAATAGAAACAAAACGAAACTAAGAAATTTGGCAAAACTTTTCAGCAAAAATTAGCAGTTTTTAAATAAATCACACAAAATGCAACAATAAATTTCAGAAACAAAAAACGCAAACTACTTACCCGGATCTTTGCTGGTGAATGCCGTATACCGAAGCGTGAGTAATCATATCTGCTGAAACTTCTGTCATCCTGCCGATATGATCAAATGGCACAGAAACCGGTTGAACTGAAGGTAGATCCTCTGCTTGAATGGGAATGATATTTTCGGATTGACTCAGTACAATCTAAAACTATTCATAGTTTTATCAAAAATACACAATAATAATTATAATATGTTTAGGTTTTATATTATATTAACTGTCAATTTTTAAGAAAGAATTTTATATAAATTATCAATGGTTTCCAATTCTAAGCGATTTTAAACTCATTCACAAAAAAATGTAGATTCTCATAGAAAAAATTAGGGTTTTTTGTGTGGTTTTTTTTTAGAACACCATTATCAAATTAATTAGTATGTTAGTTCACTTTGGATCATAATATTCCATAAAGGCATTTGTTTTTTTTCTGTGGGAGAAGTTATAGGTTCTACTAAGCTAAAAATCAATACGACTCTGGGAAAGAAGTGTTAAATGTACAGCCGCTCACACGATAAGCGCAAATTTTCATACGCAACAAATTTTTTCACAATCGTGGAATATCATGGATTAGATGTTGTTTTTTCACACGTTATATAAACATTTTATAAATGTCTAGATTTTTATCTACGTTTGCAAATAAAATGTATTGGAAACGAAAAACAAACGTTCAAAATTAACACCGTTCAAAACTAATTCATTTATTTCCCAATGGATTACTTACATTTTGTCACCTTACCTGAGTTGGCGATGTGGAAACATGTTGAGACAAGGGCGGTCTTCCTTTTCTGGAGGGCGCCTTGGGTTTTATTTCCGTAGTTTCCAGATCTTCAGGAGACGGTGGTCGTCGAATTTTGGTTTTCCTAACAGGTGCTTGTGGAATATGAGGTGGTTCTTGGGTTATTTCCTCTGAGCTGGCTTGCGGAGGATGTGCAGGAAGAGGTTCCGCAGAAGGCTAAGAAGCATTTAAAAAGTTTTACCGATTGAAATGTTAAAAAAAGTATTAAAATAAGTTTTAAGAATAACTAACTTTGTTTACAAAATAAATAAGATAAAATAAAAATAAATTAAAAAAAATATGGTATTCATGGTAAGTGCAACAACTCCCATCGTTGTTATGTTTTAGAAGTAAAAAACCTTATAAAACGACTGAAAAAGTAAATTAATTAAAAAATCTTGTATTGTTATTTTTATTTTTTTGCTGTAAAATGGCGATACAGGATTTTTTATAATATTTAACTTTTATATTATTTTTAGTATTTATAAAAATTTGTTTTTTCGACCTGGAAGTGGCATTTGGTGGATGATAGAAGTCTCTATTGGTAAACCACATGTGGACTCTTGTTCCATCTTGCCGATTGACATCATAATATTTTTTTCTTGAGTTTTTAGAAGCTTTTTATTTGGTTATATTGTAATAAGAGTAATCCTAATTTTTAACTAGCCTTGAAAAATGCTCTAAGAATAGAGCGGGGAAAAGGGGCGATTTTTCCCCGGGCGTATGTTTAGACAGAAAAGATGTGGACTAATAGTCTGAGATGGACATTATGTAGACAATAATTTTAATGATATGTTAATTAAAAAACTCACAGCAATCTTTGACAAGCGCGAAATCGCCACTTTTTCAATTAGAAGGTTATATTTGCATGTGTAAGAAACAACACTATAAATTGGAAAAAGTCGCGATTTCGCGCTTGTCAAAAATTGCTGTGAGTATGATTTTTTAATTGACATTTCATCAAACTAAAAAAAATGCAACAGTGCTGTGTGATTAGATCAATGTATAAACAAATCATTATCATATGGTAGAAATTTTCATTCAGTAAGCAGCTGCCCAAACCAAATGCAAAATTCTTATTGTCCACATAATGTCCACATCTTTTGTGTCTAAACATACGCCCGGGGAAAAATCGCCCCTTTTTCCTGCTCTATTCTTAGAGCATTTTTCAAGGCTAGTCTACCACTTTTTTGAATTAAATTAAAAAATAGCCTAATAAACTATAGTTTTAGCTGCGCAATGACATATGTTTATAATCATTCCGTTGCCGAGATATACTTTTTTAACAGTTTGAATATTATCAATAGAACACTATTATTTATGAATAAAAGTAGTTCTTAAGAATTATTGCGAAATTTTCCACGATTTCCAAGGAACCCATGTTTTTTTATCAATCAGTACAAAGGGAGGATACTGGTTTTAAGATATAAGCGTTTAAAAAATAATATATTAATAATAAGGAGAAGAAGAACATAATACTAAATTTACCTACGTTCTTTAATTATAGTTTGCCGATGCCGTTGTCTTAGTCTCCGTGTGGTGCTCCTGCGCCACCGATAATTCATTTATAATAAAAAATAATAATAAGAAGATAAATTTAAATTACAAAATTTACCCACATTGTTTAATTATAGTTAGCGCGGTGCAATGGCACTCCAGACAAAGTTTTCCTACGTTCTCTAAATATAGTTGGCGCGATGGCGTGCGCCAATGATTGCAAAATTATAATTTTTAAGATAAAAATATTAATAATAAAAAGATGATGAACATAAATTACAAAATTTACCCACGTTTTTTTAGGATAGTTGGCGCGGTGCTGTGGGCTAAATTTTGTAGGGGGGGGGGGGGGGTTTTTTAAATTCATCTTCTTCTTATTATTGCTTTTTATTTTTATTGTAAATAAATTCCACACGGAGACTAAGCCCCACGGCATCGCGCAAACTATAATTAAAGAACGTGGGTAAATTTAGTATTATGTTCTTCTTCTCCTTATTATTAATATATTATTTTTTAAACGCTTATATCTTAAAACCAGTATTCCTCCCTTGTTACTGATTGATCAAAAAAACATGGGTTCTTTGGAAATCGTAGAAAATTGCGCAATAATTCTTAGGAACTACTTTTTATTGATAAATAATATGTTCTATTGATAATATTAAAACTGTTAAAAGAGTATATCTCGGCAACAGAATGATTATAAACATAATGTCATTGCGCAACTAAAACTGTAGTTTATTAGGCTCTTTTTTCATTTAATTCAAAAAAAGTGGTTGACTAGCCTTAAAAAATGCTCTAAGAATAGAGCAGGAAAAAGGGGCCATTTTTCCTGGGCGTATGTTTGGACAGAAAAGACTAGTCCGAGATGGACGTTATGAGAACTATAAGAAGTTTGCATTTGGTTTGGGCAGCTGCTCACTGAATAAAAATTTCTGTCATATGATAATGATTTGTTTATACATTGATCTAATCACACAACATTGTTGCATTTTTTTAAGTCTGATGAAATGTCAATTAAAAAAATCATACTCACAGAAATCTTTGACAAGCGCAAAATCGGTACTTTTTCAAATTTATAGCTGTTTCTTACACATACAAATATAGCCTTCTAATTGCAAACGTGGCGATTTCGCGCTTGTCAAAGATTAGCATCTCGTCAAAAATTATATTGATTTTAATTTTCTAATATTGTATTTTTTTTGTTGTTGGTTACCGTTGATTGTATTACAATTCTTGATGTGCTTAAATAAATTATCTGCGATTTTATCTTATTTTATTTTTCTCATATATATTTTGTTTTTCTTGTTTTTGAATTTCCAGCGTTTTTTTATGTTTGCGATGTGATTCACGTTGTATTTTAATTATGTTACCATTATAACCGTTGCAACAATAAAAAATTTTATTTCAATTTTTTATATAGCAAGTACCTAAATTTGGATTTTAACACCATGACTTTTACATAATGTTGTAAAAAGTTTTTACTATTCTGCTTGTTTACAAACTAAACTATACTTTATAACTGAAGAAAAATATCAAACTTAAATATATGTTATATGTATACTCTAAGATTGAAAAAAAACCCAATGAGAAGTATTGGAAAAAAATCCATTTTTTCATTTAAGCATAAAATTTTTTTTTGGAAAAAAATTTTATGTTTAAAATTCTTTACGTATGAAGTGTTGTCCAAGTCACTTGTAATTTTACTAAAGAATTAATAAGTTACCATCACAAATTTGTGTTTTAAATTTTTCTATGTCGAACTATAGTCTGTACAAAAATGAAAACTACGCGGTCTGGCGAGAAATCTCAAACTTTAAAATGTTATATATCCATAACGGAGTTTAGAATATGTGCGAGACATATATGGAAGCATAGCCTAGACTCTTGGCTATTTTTTGAAAAGGTTAAAAAAATTTTTTTTGATGACGTCATCACTACAGCCAATGCGGTGAAAAAACCTGGTCCCAAAAAAAAACAAAAATTGTTTATTATTTCGAGATAAGAAACGCCGTTTGGTTTGCTGTTAAAACATACTTTTGTGAGTTTTTTCTGAAAGTTTGAGCAAAATCATCTGGCTCAATTTTTTTTATGATACGTTAAATGCTCGCGGTTTTTGCGATTTGGCGCCAAATTTTTACAACGCTAATACACTGTGCGAATTATAGTCTTATTTTTGCTTCCTGCTTGAAGTGTGTATGATATTGATCATTTTGTTATATATTAAATGTCCGCCAATTTTTTTATCGTTTCTACACAATAGAAATTTTTTTTGGGTCCAAAAAAATGACCTTTTTTGTGTTTGATTTTTTGCTTACAAAACTTCCAAAAATTTATTCTAGGCGCCATAATCAATTTTTTTAAGCATTCGTTTGTGCAAAAAAAAACATTATTGAGCTTATAATGTAGATGAAAATGAAGGATAATGTCTATATTGAACTCATTTAAACGTTTCGACAAATTACAGTTGTCATCATCAGTAAGATCTAAAAATACAAAAATTTAAAAACATGACAAGAATAAATATAGAACTGTACAGTGACACTGCTGAAAGTGGGCTTGCGGTAAACCGACATTGTAAATCCTGTGGAAGAGTTTGTAATTAGAATATCCAGAAAGGGAATGCAATTATATGATTTGGATTTGTATGTAATCTTAATTAATGTGTAGCGAGAGCTTAAGTAGTTTAGAAAAAGGTTTATATGCGATTTTTCTTTAAAAAGTAAAAAGCAGTCGTCAATGTAGCGTTTGTAAAAAATTGGTTTAAATTTTTGAATTTAACTGGTTTACATAGGCATCGACAGTCTTTTTGAAACGAATTTTTGGCCACAATCTTTTTCGAACAAAAACAAAAAAGGTCAAACACAAAAAAGGTCATTTTTTTGGACCCAAAAAAAATTTCTATTGTGTAGAAACGATAAAAAAATTGGCGGACATTTAATATATAACAATATGATCAATATCATACACACTTCAAGCAGGAAGCAAAAATAAGACTATAATTCGCACAGTGTATTAGCGTTGTAAAAATTTGGCGCCAAATCGCAAAAACCGCGCGCATTTAGCGTATCATAAAAAAATTGAGCCAGTTGATTTTGCTCAAACTTTCAGAAAAAACTCAAAAAAGTATGTTTTAACAGCAAACCAAACGGCGTTTCTTATCTCGAAATAATAAACAATTTTTGTTTTTTTTTGGGACCAGGTTTTTTCACCGCATCGGGTGTAGTGATGACGTCATCAAAAAAAATTTTTTTAACCTTTTCAAAAAATAGCCAAGAGTCTAAGCTATGCTTCCATATATGTCTCGCACATATTCTAAACTCCGTTATGGATATATAACATTTTAAAGTTTGAGTTTTCTCGCCAGACCGCGTAGTTTTCATTTTTGTACAGACTATAGTTTGATATAGAAAAATTTAAAACAAAAATTTGTGATGGTAACTTATTAATTCTTTAGTAAAATTACAATTGACTAAAACAACACTTTAACGTAAAGGCTTTTACAACATAAAATTTTTTTCCAAAAAAAAATTTTATGCTTAAATGAAAAAATGGATTTTTTTCCAATACTTCTCATTGGGTTTTTTTCTCTTCAGTTAGAACATATACATATAACATATATTTAAGTTTGATATTTTTCTTCAGTTATAAAGTATAGTTTAGTTTGTAAACAAGCAGAATAGTAAAAACTTTTTACAACAATATGTAAAAGTCATGGTGTTAAAATCCAAATTTAGGTACTTGCTATATAAAAAATTGAAATAAAATTTGTTTATTGTTGCAACGGTTATAATGGTAACATAATTAAAATACAACGTGAATCACATCGCAAACATAAAAAAACGCTGGAAATTCAGAAACAAGAAAAACAAAATATATATGAGAAAGATAGAATAAGATTGAATTTGCAGAATAATTTATTTAAGCACATAAAGAATTGTAATACAATCAACGGTAACCAACAACAAAAAAAATACAATATTAGAAAATTAAAATCAATATAATCTTGGGGCAATGAGGGAAATTTTGCTGTGAAAACTATTGAGAGAGGGTAATAGTACTAAATTAATTGGGTGGTTATTCCATAAACTTACGACATGGTTAGATAAACAATTAGAAAAAGGTTTATATGCGATTTTTCTTTGAAAAGTAAAAAGCAGTCGTCAATGTAGCGTTTGTAAAAAATTGGTTTAAATTCTTGCATTTAACTGGTTTACATAGGCATTGACAGCCTTTTTGAAACGAATTTTTGGCCACAATCTTTTTCTAACAAAACTAATTTAAAAGAACTTTTTGAACTTTCAGTCAGCAACTCATTTTTTAATCAGCAATGCATTTTTATTCAGCTCAAAATTATACAAGAAAATTGACGGAATATCAATGGGCAACCCACTTGGACTTATCTTAGCTAACGCTTTCATGAGTTTTCATGAAAAAACATGGTTAAACAACTGCCCGCAAGAATTTAAACCATTTTTTTCAAACGCTACATTGACGACTGCTTTTTACTTTTCAAAGAAAAATCGCATATAAACCTTTTTTCTAGACTACTTAAACTCTCGCCACAAATCAATTAAATTTACATACAAATCCGAATCAAATAATTGCCTTCCCTTTCTGGATATTCTAAATACAAAATCTTCTACGGGATTTACAATTCGGTTTACCGCAAGCCCAATTTCAGCGGTGTTTACACCAATTTGAGTAGTTTTTTACCAGACTTTCAAACGTAGCCTTATATTGGAATTGCTTTTTCGCTCACATCGGTTATCCAGCAGCTTAACACGTTTTTGGGAGGAGGTTAAATTACTAAAATGCTTTCTGGCAAAAAATGGTTATACATATTTTTATATTTAAACACTAATAAATTTTTTCATGGCAAAAGTGTCGGCTCCTACTCCAAAATGGTCATAAAAGTAGTCCAGGATTTTTTTATCAAGTCTAGTCTAGTCTAGTACTAATTACCCCAAACGTTAACTAGTATAGAACTAGTTAAAGGCCAAAAATTTTGCGTAGTCCTAGTCTTAGTCCTAGTACTAGTTTGTTTTTGATTTGTTAATTTTTCTCGCAGAAATCTTAGCTAGTCCTAAACTAGTCTATTTAGTTTTTTAACAAAACGTGCCTTATTTATTGTTTTAAACTCAAAAACAAAATTTTAAGGTGATTCTATTTGAAAAAAATACTACAGAACTTGCTAAGCACTTTTTGTATACACTTTGTACAAAGAAAACTGAGCATTATCGAGGCCTTTTGCTAAAAAAAACGTTTTTTTATTTAAATTGCTGTATAAAAAAATAATTTGTTATGACCGAACGTTTTTTTTAACGGGTGTTTTCCACAGTAAACAGTCTTGCAAAAAATAAAAAGACTTCAAAAAATTTTTAAAGAAAACTTAGTCAAACAGTAAATAATATTTTCCAATGTTAAGACTTTTGTCCACGCCAAAAATGTTTAATATATGTGTTTTTTGTCATAATTCTAAATAAAAACTTTACCAATCCAAAAAAAGCGAAAAATGTTTTTTATATTTTTTTCTAAATCAAAAACTCCCTTTTACTTTAAACTATAAGTTTAAAGATAAATTCTATCAGGGTGAAAATAGATAAGTGATAAAGTAACCACTCGTTCTTTGAGAAAATATCACGTGCTAAGAAACACATGACGCAGCTAAATAATAATTGGTTTCACAACCACTGAAATTTTTTTTTTTAATTTTTGTCGCTCACGGGTTTATTGTTTATTTTTTCCTGGCGGAGAGCGGTTACGCCCTTAATTTCAGCCTGGAAGACGTTAGCTTTAGTTTGTGAATTATATCAAGAGACCGACCGCAGGTGCGCTAAATTTGAAAATCACGCAAACTTTTCTTTCACCACAAACAAATTTCAAAACTAATATATAAATTACGTTATTATTTTAGTAAACCTGCGCTTTCATAATAATATTAATACTTCTCAAGGTATATCTAATATAGGAGAAATTTGGAAAAAAAGTAAGATTTTGCTTCTTTCGTGATTATCAATTGATTCTTCGTTGTCAGTTGTACCTATGTTTAGAATTTCAAGTCATATAGACTTTTTTTCGCCAAGTTATAATTATTTTAAATAAAATTTGCATATACATCTTGGTCAACCGCAAAATATATCAGATCACCAAATCGTGATTATCAATTGATTCTCCGTTGTCAGTTGTATCTGTTTAAAATTCCAAGTCATATAGATTTTATAGTCAGTTTTTTCTAGATATCTTAACAATATCTAAAAATTCTTTATCGTGTTTCAAAAATACTCCGCTGTAGGCGTTCGACACGCAGTATTAGAAGTTGTTTTTAATTTGCTGGCTCTCAGTTGGATCCCGGTTGCTTTCCTTTTTTATTGATTTTCCTATTTTATCATGAAAGAGAACGCTTTGAAAACGTAGAACTTAGGGTTATAGGGAAAACGAGTGAATTAAATGGGGTCGGAAGACCAGCGCGAGAGCCGGTGTCGCGGGATATTTCGACTCCCCTAATTTTCGACTCCCCGGTCATTCTACACCGGTTGTACGCTGGTGTAGAATGACTCCCTGCGGGATAAAATGACTCCCCTGTTTCTTGTATTGTAAAAACTTTTAAAAATTAATTTTAATTTTTATCATACATTTTGCGCTGGTTAGATGTTAGGCTTAGGCTAGGCTTAGGCTAGGCTTAGTTTTAGGATTTGGCTTAGGCTTAGGCTCAGTTTTAAGCTTAGGCTTTGGCTTAGGCTCAGGCTTAGGCTTAGGCTAAGGCTTAGGTTTAAGATTAGTCAGAAGACCTAAGGGAAGGTTTATGCTGAGGCTTATAAAAAAAGCCTTAGCGGAAGCCTTGGGTAAACCAAAAAGTGCTGTCGGGGGCGAATTTGTTGGGGGCCAAAAACTGACAACTGACACCTAAGTCACATTTTACTAACAAAAAACTGAAAAACTGACACCTAAATCACATTTTACTAACAATGAACTTACACACGTTAAATATAGTGAGCGGAAGTGCACAGTTTTAAGTAATAATGTATGGAAATTTTTGGGGGAGTCAATATATCCCGGTATAAAATGACTCCCCAATGTTAATAAGGGGAGTCATTTTATCCCGATGGGAGTCATTTTACACTGGGAGTCAACATATCATACGACATCTCGCATGATATTTTGACCCCCCTGATTTTTGACCGGGGAGTCATTCTACACCGGGAGTCAAAATATCATATGACACCGGCGCGAACGCATGCCAAAATTTTTTAATAAAAAACGTATTTTAATTAAAATCAAATATATTTTAACATCAAAACTAATTAGAAAATTTATATTTCATTAGTTTTTAGCTATTTTCATAAATACTTATTGTCATTTTTGCTTAAAAATCGCATAAAAGCAAGAGCCAACGAGAAAGCCGGCGGAAAGACCGGCACAAAAGCACGCGAACTTCCCCGCAGTTTGGATTATTTGCAGACATGTGCACTGCCCCCCCCCCCCCGGGGGGTTAAAGGGGGGGGCAATTCCAAAACGGGGGGCACGGGGGGCAACTTTTTTTGAAACGGGGGGGGCAATAAAACGGGGGGCAAGAACAGGGGAAAGAAAAAAAAGACAAAAAAAGAGAAAAAAATGAGAAAAAAGAAAGGAAAAACGAAAAAAAGGGACAAAAAAGCCAAAATAAGGTAAAAATAGGTCTAAAATGGCTTAAAATACATTAAAATAGGCTAAAAACTGCAAAAAATTCGCGATGATGGCGTCATCATAGGTCAAAAATGGCGTCATATTTTTAGGGTACTTTTTCATTTTTTGGGGGGGGGGGGGCAATAAAACGGGGGGGGGGGGGCAAATCCTCCAATAAAACGGGGAGGGGGGGCATTTTCAGACCGTGCACAGGTCTGTATTTGTATTGTGTTTTTGGTGGTGGTGGTTACCTATGGCCATGGAGGTTTTTTCTTCTAAAAAATTATACCGGGGTTTGTTTTTGACGAAAAATTTAGAAAGTGGGTATCTAAATATGTTTTGGTACAGTCCCATACGTGTACCAATTATCAGTTTGACCGATAGAAAAGTGGTTTGTGGTTTGTGGTTTGTGGCAGGCTGCCGCCAGAGGTGTTGGCCACTTAACGCACACCGATTCACCTCTCTCTGACAGCAGCACCTTAGTACATTACTATAAAAGGAGGGACTAGATATAAATAAAACCAAACTTGTGGCAGGTTTTTTGTAGAGGGTTAGTAGGGGTTAGTAGAAGTTAAAAAATACTTGATAAATATATTTTCTAAAGTTTATAATTGTAAGAAATACAGATAAATTAGAGTCCCTATTAGTTGTTTATACACCGGTGGAACTCCAGGCGTTTAGGCTTGACGCATTCTTAGATTCAGTTTTGTTCTGCTTAATCTTGCCTGAGAATTAAACAAAATATTTGACTTGACCTGAAAAACTAAAAAGAAAATAAAAAATAAAAACATATAGCCAATGAAACACAAAGTACACAAAATTATATAAAGATAGAACCCTACCTGTTACTGCCTGCAGAGGCAAAAGCAAAACAGAATACAAACATACAATACATGTTCATTCAAGCCAAAAATGCAAAAAATAGAGTAAAATTGCATATACTTGAGCACAAAACACACACACACATAAACAAGCGCAAATAAACAACCAGAAATACACCATAAATGCACCCTAAATACCACTATTACCCTTATAATTACGCAATACGAATACATACATGGAACAAACAAGCGCACATACACATAGACTGGCGCATATACACGCGGACACACACACACACACACACCCATGAGCGTATGTATAGATAGATACAGATAAACAAACACTACCGCGTAAGCACACGCCCAACCACACGCACACACACACATACACACACACACACACACACACACACACACACACACACACACACACACACACACACACACACACACACAACACACGCACACACATACACACACACACACGTACACACACACGTACACACGCACAAACAAGACTAACCCCACATACAATTTAAGAATGAACTTAATAGTAAACAACTAAGCAATACCAAAAAACAAGAGGGCCAGCAGTACAAAGTGATTGAATATTTGATTAAATTTGGTTTTGATTATTAGCTGTAAAAGGTGAGTGTTTAGAAAAATAGAGCAAAATTAAATTTTTTTTGATAAAAAAGAATATTATAGAGTACTATAGGTGCTGCGTACCGAGCCACTTAACGACTGAGTCAATTAAGTGTAGCAGCTAAGGCAGAAACACACCAAAAGAGGTATGTTTCGCCTTTTACGGATATTTTCTGTGATTTTATAACGGTAATAAACCATTTGTCAACCCTCCTCCTTACGCCTGGAATTTAGACAGACCTGGAATTTAGACCGATAGAAAAGTAAAATACGCTTATAGAAAACTTGTATATCCCAACTGAGAATTCACAAATAAATGTATATCACAAATAAAAATTCGTCAAAAAGGCAAACACTAAAAGACACCTACACCTACTACACCGACCGAAGGGTGAAAGCCTCTCTTGTTACTAAAATTTAGACCTTAATTTCCCTAAGCAACCTAAGCAAAACCTTAAAATCAAGCTAAATTTAATGTTTTGTTTGATTTTGAGGTTTTGCTTAGGTTGCTTAGGAAAACTAAGGTCTATAGTCCAGGATCCACAGAGGCTTTCACCCCTCAGTCGGTCCGTGCTCGGTACCGTCGGTGCGTCGGTGTAGTCGGTCCGTAGGTGTCTTTTAGTGCTTGCCGTCAAAAACATATAATTAAATAAAAATATGTCAAAAATACAATTTAGTTTGATTTTTAGGTTTTGTTTAGGCTTAGGATAACTAATATTAGCAAAAATAAGCTTAAATTAGCTTTTAAAGCCAAATAAAAAAATTGTCCATGTTTTTGGTGGTTCATGTGACCAACGAATTTTGAAATATTTAATAAGATTTTATTTTCTAGTAAGTACATCGTACATGCATCATTAATATGTTACAAAATGGCAACCCAGTTGGGTTACACTAAACAAAAACTAAAAAAAAAACAAAAAATAAATACATATCTTATCGCAAACAGAATTTTGTAGAGTAAATGCTTAACTTTTTGTAGAAATAAATAAATGTGTTAATGTTTTTTTTTAAATATTTTGTATATTATTTTACCCAAGTGATTTTAAAGTTTTTTAACTTAAAATTTTAGCTAAATAAGTAAATGTTTGCAATTGTAATAATTTGATAATTTTTTTTTAGGACCGACTACTTACTAAAACGTTGCAGCGTGGTGAAGATCCTCATTTTGATCAGGTCAGTTCGTTTCGTTTTTATATAACATTAAAAATTGTTAGAGAAAAACTAGAAATCAGAAGTAATTTTGTCTGTGTTTTTCAATTAATACCTGAAAATTAGATTAAACTCCCATAATATTGCAGGCCTTCATTCTTAATTACAATTTTATGTTTTCCACATTATTATGTATAATTGAAAGCTTTCAAATTTTTTTAGCGAACATTATAAAATTCAATAAATAATTTTTTATGTATTATAGTCATAAGAAAATTATGTTATGATTTCAATCAAAATGATTAGGTGCTACAAAATCGGCTGTATAAAGCATTTATGACATGAAGTGTCCCTTCTCACAACTTTATTGGTTTTATTATAATAGACAATAGCTTTTGCTAAGTATCTGATATAAATGTGACTAAAATCTGTTAAAAAATGATTGAGTAGAAAAAATTTTCAGGTGACCAGAGCATATCTAGTTAACGGCATACATGAACTTTTTTGAACCGGGGGGAGGCAAGCAGGGGGGAAAGAAAAAAAAGAGAAAAAAATAGAAAAAAAACGGGAAAAAAGGGACAAAAAAAGCGAAAATAAGGTAAAAATAGGTCTAAAATGGTTTAAAATACGTTGAAATAGGCTAAAAAACTGCAAAAAATTCGCGATGATGGCGTCATCATAGGTCAAACGGCGTCATAATTTTAGGGTACTTTTTTATTTTTTTGGCGGGGGGGACAAATCCTTCAATAAATCGGTGGAGGGGCATTCCCATACGGTGCACAGGTCTGAATATAGGCTTTAGAAATGAAGCTCTTTCATAGTCACTTACTAGGTTTAGGGTAGTGCATTTAATTTCGGCACTTTTCCAAATTGGGCATTTTTGATTTTGGGCTATATCTTTGGTAATCCTGGACCGAATACGACGTTTAATAGCTCAAATGAGAGCTAATTATATGCAGATGATTTTCGTGAGCTTTTTATTTGTTATGTTATGATATTTTCATGTGAAATTGTGTAATTTACAAAAACTGTTAAAAACAAAAACTGCTGTAGGTAAAAACGGGTTGAATTAAGTGGTCGGTGTTAAATTATAGTTGTAAATAGTTAAAAGACAACGTTGAAATGTGTAGTGGTCATAGCACTGCACTCAAACTCGATTGAGGGTGTCTTTTTAAAAAGTGCCGAAAGTAAATGCACTTTTTTCCCAAATTTTGCTCATTTTGATACCATTTGGCGTTTTAGCAGTAACTTTTTGCCAATTACACGTTGAACAACAAGTAGAAGCTTAAATTAAAGAAAATTGTCTGGAGATAATCATAGGCTTTAAAATTTTTGAAAATGATGATTTTTTGACTAAGAAACAATCGATTGTTTGTAAAGTGCCGAAATTAAATGCACACATTTAATTTTGGTAATTTTCCATTTTTTGGAAACTGATTTAATTAAGTAAAAAAACTACTTTCGTACAGTGAAACTTTTGTGAAGCAACGCAGTATTGTGAAAGCTTCAAAATGAGCTATCAAACATGAAAATCGGGCCATACAGTGAAAAGTTACATTGGAAAAACAAAGAAGTGCCAAAATTAAATGCACTACCCTATACACCTTTTGTATATTATCATTTGTGTAAAGATTTTTTAAAATGGTACAAGGATTTGGATGTGACTTGATCTTTGTCAAGAGAATTTTAGCCCCCCCCCCCGCCCCACTCCAGACCAACTTGCCCATGTATGGTTAACGTTACAGTTTATGTAAGCATTAGCAATTTACTGTTGTGAGTAATGCTTCCCTGAAATATTTTTCCAGTCAAAAAATTCTTTTTTTTTGTTATTGGCAATTTATTTTTTTGTTATAGATCGTTAACGCTTTAAGCGGTGTAAGTGACCACTCTTTGTTGTTAAAAGCGCTGTTTGTGTAAAATTTTCAGACGAGCATATCTCGCTATCTCAGTTGTTTTATTCGATAATTATTATAGCTAACATTAAGCCCTAGACACTAATAATGCTTGTGTATAAATCGAACTTGCCGCTAGTGAGATATGATCTCGCCTGAAAATATTTTTTCAATCTCAATCATTTTTGGATAAGCTTGCTATTTACAATGCAAAGTTGTTTTAAAGGTTTTTTTTGTAGATCGTCAACGCTTTAAGCGGCGTGAGCGATCATTGCCTGCCTTCTCTGTTAAAAGCGCTATTTACGTGGTATGACGAGCAAAATAGGCAGCTCTACGCCTGGATGCAGTTGAAACAACAGCTGGCAGCCAGCGCCAGGGCCGACGCCAAGCAGCAGAACAACAAAAGGCGAGCGTTATAGCTGTTCTGATAGTTAGTGTGATTTTTAAGCCCTGAGTGTTTGCTGTGCTGTTAGTTTGTCTTGTCGGTTGATTAAGTTCCGAGTGTTTGCTGTTTGTTAAGCCCGAATCATAGGTGAGAAAGAGGGGGGCAGCAAACCTGTGCAAGCCGCCTCCCCGATAGTTTATCGGGGGGGGGAGGCACGGCCAAAACAGGGGAGGGCAATTTTTTTGAAACGGGGGGTAATAAAACGGGGAGGGAAGCAAGCAGGGCGGAAAGAAAAAAAAAAAGAAAAAAAAGTTTGAAAAAAAGAAAAAAAAGAAGGGAAAAGGGAAAAAAGGGACAAAAAAAAGCGAAAATAAGGTAAAAATAGGTCTCAAAGTCTTAAAATATATTGAAGTAGGATAAAAACTGCAAAAAATTTGCGATGATGGCGTCATCATAGGTTAAAATGACGTCATAATTTTAGGGTACTTTTTCATTTTTTGGCGGGGGGGGCAATAAAACAGGGGGCAAATCCTCCAATAAAACGGGTGGGGGGCATTTCCAGACCGTGCACAGGTCTGGGGCAGGGTGGGGTCCAAGGTCCACCCCTCCTAGCTTCGAAATTTTGGGACCCCCCCAAGACGAAAATCCAGAGGGGCCCCTCCCCCCAAATTTCCGAATTTTTTACCCCTGACCCCTCTCTAGAATTTGAAACCTGACGCCCCCTCCCTCTTTAGGAAAATTTTAGGTGCTTTTTTTATACTAAATTTTCTTACAAAAACGTGGTTTTTAACACATATTCATGTTTTTACACCCTTTTGACACCAGAATATCGGACCACACCTGACCCCCTGTAGATTTCAAAATTTCGCACCCCAGGTCGACCCCCCCTAAAAAGCTAGGGGGGGGGGGGGGTCCGAACCCCCCTGGTACCCCCACCGAGAATTCAAATTTGATTTTACCGTAATTATCTTAGTTCTTTTAGTACCTGTTCTATTTATGGTATCGTTATAGATTTAGGTGAAAAGCTACTTGGACAAGATGTTTCCCGTAGTAAAAAACAGTACTTTTGTACTCTTTTTATACAAAAAGCCTATTTTGTGTATAAAATTGATGGCTAAGAATAATATGTAAACTGTCTATAAC
>JASAMX010029556.1:0-19033 GCA_030248175.1 Microlaimidae sp. YZB2_3 | reverse complement strand
TAAAAATAATTTCAGCCCCAAGATTTTTGAAGACATCCAGTGGTGTGCAGATGATTCTGGAAGAAACAGTTGTCACAAATGAAGAGATCATTGAAGAATTACCTAAACCGCCACCTCCTAAAGCTCCTTCTCTTCCAAAACAGAAGCCACCGCCTGTACCAGGTGTTTTTTATTTTATTTTAGTTAACAACAATTACGCAATTGGAGTTATATGCAGTATTAAACACAATCACGAACCTCGAAGTCTAATGTCTTCTTTTTGTTGCATTATAAACATAAATATTTATAATTTTGCTTAAGAATTTTGTTACCAAAAACAAAATAAATAAATCGTAGGATTTATCTTTTAAATTTTTAGTTACTACAACTTCAGATGTGCAGGTTGTAACGGAGGAAACATATGAAACTAGTGAAACATTAAAAAGACAAAAGCAACAGAAGATTCAGCCGCCTAAATTTTACACAGCACCGAAATCAAAACCTACAGTTGGTAATATTTTCCTATCCTGAAAATTTTACTCATACTTTTTTCATGCCCAAAAAAATGGTTGACGTCATTTTGAGGGATATGCTCGGGGCTTATATCTGCTTTTATGGTTCAATATTCCGCTTAAAATTGGCTATATTTTCTTAGGCTATCGCTCTGTATATCTTAGAATGGATTATGCGAATTATGAGATAAAACAAATAGCGATTATGCGGGCTGTTATAAATAAATAAGCAAATAGGAAATATGCGGGCTGTTATAAAGGCAATATTTAGCCGTATCTGACGCGCTTGTTTTTTTAGTATGGTATTGGGTTCTTGAACTTTCTGACCAACGTGCTTTGTATGGACGAGTAATCCCCAAAATGTTTGAAAAAAATTCTATATTTTCTTAAAAGTGTTTTTTTTTCAAGTCTATTTAAATCTTTCATGTAATTTTTATTTTGATATATAATATTTATTATCACCACAAAATACTTTTTTTATTTACTTTAATTTGAAATAAAACATGAAATGAAAATGAGACGTTAATTAACACTGCTGGTTTTAAAATATTTCATTTTTTTATTTTAGGCATTTTATTTAAATAAAAAATTATAATTATTGTTATTATTGTTTTATAATTTTATTAATTATCAGGGGTCGCATTTTGACGCAACACTCGTTTTTAACACGATAAATCCATTCCAATGAAAATAAAAAAACAAATATAATTAATTAAAAGTTATATATTGTGAATTAATAACGCTCAGGAATGTGGTAGCGAAAATGAATTCTTTTTTTCTCGCCCGGCCCCGGGCCCCCGGCGCCCGGGCCCCCGGGGCCCGGGCCGTCCGTGGTCGGGGTTGGGGGGGGTTTTTTGTCAAGAATAATAAAACGCGCGGCGAGGTTCACAGAAGCCACTAAACAATACAGAATGCAAATTTCTAGATTTTTGCTGTTGTACCGAGCGATTTTTTATGAAAAATCCCACAATGCGCATACCGCTGCGTGAAAAAGTATTTCCGTGCGCAATTTCCTTTAATATTTCCTCTCGTAAATTTTAACTTATAAACATTACCTCTTAATTCATAAAACAATAGAAAATTCTTTGGTTTTGTTCTGGATAAATTGTTTTTCTGTGCTTTTAGGTCTCTCCGTTTCTTCTAGTATGGAAAATCGCGTTTTTGGCTCGGATTGATAGAT
This sequence comes from Microlaimidae sp. YZB2_3, assembly GCA_030248175.1. Lineage (NCBI taxonomy): Eukaryota > Metazoa > Nematoda > Chromadorea > Desmodorida > Microlaimidae > Microlaimidae sp. YZB2_3. The sequence continues at coordinate 17,362 of JASAMX010029556.1, read as the reverse complement.
AGAATGTTTTTTTGTAGAAAAAATAATGACGAAAAAAGGCGAATAGGTATATGAATCCTATTATACATAGAATTTTGTTCCCTTTTTAGATTTTAATGCTAGTTGTTCTGAACATTTTGTAATTGTGCTCTTCGCTGCGTGAAAAGTTTTTCCGTCTTTTTTGGTGTGGTTTGGTTTTCTTTACTCTCTGTGTCTTTAGGAATTGTCATATGAAAAAAACTGGTTAAAATTTATATCAACATTTATTTGTATAAACAAAGCCATTCACGATCAAATTTTATTCTTCTTAGTTCGGACTTTCCAAATACAAATATTTTAGGCGAGCATTGGATAATCTGAGTGGGGTAAGTTACATTTATAAAACAATATTCGAGTGAAAAACTTCTGACCTTTTCTAAACATTTTATGTCTCCAATGGTACAAGGATTGAATACAGGTGTATTTATTGTTTCTAATAAAAAGGACGCACGTAAGTTTTGTAAGCGCGAACAAGAAAAAGGATTTTTATTTTTTAAAACAACGTAGAATGTGAAAATCATTTTTACGGTTTTAACCTGGATATTTGAGCCAATGTGTTGATTATTTAAGATCACTGCTCGTACATACCCCAAGGTCTTTTATGGCAACATTTTCAATGCTATTTTCATCCAAAGTGTATGAACGCTTGTGGTATGTTTAGATTTCCAACAACAAAATTGCGCACTTCTGAAATGCAACGTGTAGATGCCAGTTTTCCATTGTGAAGTATGGAAAATCGTGATTTTTCTTATTTTGGTGTCGGCTACTGGCGTCAAAAACCCGACCGCGCCTCCTTTCTTTTTATAAAAATCAGCTCAACGAGACGGACCCCGGGACATACGAGATTTTTTATTTTAGATTTCGTGAAATACAGTAATATTTCCCTAAAAAATTTATATGAGTGTTAAAAAGGGAGAAATATCACGATTATAAAGTGAACATTCATTATATTATTGGAAGTAATTGAAATAATTGATATTAAAAATCAAATTGCAATGAAATTTTTTTAAAACCCTTAAAAATATTTACTGCTCACTATTTATTAAAAAAATACTTCCAATAGAGAGACACCGTTACCCTTTTTCACGTACGCAAAAATTAAATTGAATATTGTTGTATTTATGGTTTAATATACAATTTTCCGTGAAAAATGGGGGTCAATTTTTTCAAAATTTCGGTGAAACTTCGATTTAATTTAATTTGGTAAAATTTAAAGCTCCAGATAGTATACTTCTATTGAAATTTATAATTTTTGGAAGGCCATAATATCTTTTGTATTTTGTAACGCAAAAATAGTTCTGTCGTGCGTCGTGCGTTTTATCGATTTATTTCAGACAATTTGTTTATAAATCGCTTTTAGAGTTCTTCATCCCTGGTGGCAGTGGCATAGTCGGTTAGCGCGTCGTCAAATTTTTAAAAGGTCCCGAGATCGATTCCCACATAAAACATATTTGGCCACAATTTTTTTTTTGATTTTAATAATGTTTTTTTTTATTTTTTTATAATTTTAAAAATTTATTTCACATAAATTTAAAAATTATCATTATTGTAAACAGAATTTGTTGCCTGCTTTTCGCCAATTAGTCAAATTTTCGTCATCTTAAAATATTATAATACTCTATAAGTATAATAAATCAAAAATAGATTGTTTGTAAATAAAAATGGGTAATTTTCGCTCTTTATTGCAATTGGTTTACTACTGAACGCTCTTCAATAAAAACCTGTCCTGAGAGACCTTAAGATAGAACACCACAGTTATGACGATTTTTACTAAAAGTTAGATATCAACTTAGATATTAATTTTTGTTGGACAAAAGTATAGTGCGATCGAAAGCTCAGATTATGATCTATTAAACGGTAATAATTTCATCGTTTACCGGTTGTTTTATTTCGAGATATAGTTCGATGAATTTAAAGCTCAAAAAACAGTTTTTGGCCATTTAAAAAATTTGATTCACTCAGATTTTGCTGCAATTTTATAGAAAATTAACAAAAAATAGGGGGCATCTTTTAGATGTGGTTTGGAGTCAAACGTAATTAAAAATTTTAAGAAAATTAAAAAAATCGATGTTTTTAAAAGAAAAATCAAATAAAAAAAAATCCTGAATTAGTTTTGTAATCAAATACAATTCAAAGTATTAATTAGACTTGTGTTTAACTATTTTCAAACTTTCATTAAAATCTGAGTGAATCAAAATTTTGAATTTTCATTTAAAGTTTTTGATTTTACGCCGAAAAACTTCATTTCAAACGTTTATCTAAAACCAGCTTTTAAGGAAGGACCCTTAGATGGGCCAATAGATGAGCGGTTAGAGCGTCGGACTCCAATTCTTGGACCCGTAGGTTCGGTTCTCCCGCAGGGAATATTTTTAACGTAAAAAAAATTTTTTTTTTAATTTTTAACTTAAGTGTTCATTATTCAAGGTACGCTAAAGGAAAAATGAAAAAAATAGAATATTTTTGGTAATGAATTTTATTAATGTATTGTATTTTTGACATGTATTTTATTAGTATCATTTTTTATGATTGTGGACGATAACAATTTTTTAAAGAAAAATGAATGTCAAAAATTAAATCAGCAGGTCAAATTACGTTAGTAAAAATTAATTAGAAAAGATCTGCGGTAAAATACAATTCAAAGTATTGATTAGACTTGTGTCTAACTATTTCCAAACTTTAATTAAAATCTGATTGAATCAAAATTTTTAATTTTCATTCAAAGTTTTTTTGATTTTACGCCGAAAAACTTCATTTCCAAACATTTGTTTAAAACCAGCTTTTAAGGAAGGACCCTGAGATGGCTGAACGGTTAGAGCGTCTGACTCAGATTCTCGGACCTGTAGGTTCGAGTCTCCCGCAGGGAATATTTTTAACGTCGAAAAAAATTTTTTTTTTAATTTTTAACTTTTTAATTAAAAAAAGTGTTATCATTATTCAAGATACGCTAAAGGAAAAATGAGAAAAAAATAGAATATTTTTGGTAATGAATTTTATTAATGTATTGTATTTTTGACATGTATTTTATTGGTGTCATTTTTTATGATTGTGGACGATAACAATTTTTTAAAGAAAAATGAATGTTAAAAATTAAATCAGCAGGTCAAATTACGTTAGTAAAAGTTAATTAGAAAAGATCTGCCGTCAAAATCTAACTGTGGTGTTCTACCTTAAGCACGCAAAGAAATTTATCCCGGGATAATTTTTAACCGCGCGTCCGAATACCAACCCAGGTAAAAAAACGAAACTGAAAAGTCAAAATGAAATAGATTTTGGATTTTAAAATTATTCTAATACTTAAAAAGTCATGATTGTTTTTGATAGCCAAAGATTAACAACAAAATGTTTTTACAGTGATTGTGATTCTTAAATGAAACATTTTTTTGCGAATTTTTTATATTTAATTTTCAGGTACGCGTTTAAAATGTATAAAAAATGTAAATCTTTAGCAATTAGAAAAAATTATTATAGCGCCAACATTTTTCAAAACATCCAGGGGTGTGCAAATGATTCTGGAGGAAACCGTTGTTACAAATGAAGAGATCATTGAAGAAAAACCGTCCCCTCCTAAAATTATTCCAGCTCCTCCTCCACCAAAACAAGAGCCACCGCCTGTACCAGGTATTATTGTAATTTCAATTAAAAACATTTTCGCAAGTGTATCTATGAAGGATTACGATGGAGACTCGAATGTACATAAGGTTCGTGAAGAATAATGATATTAGTAAAAGAAGCGTGATAAGAAAAATACTCAAAAAATTGTTGAGAGAAACAATTTTTGAGCAAAACAAGGGTAAACTATAATACAAAAATTAAATGCATCATAAAATAATCTTAATAACTTATACACTAATTAATAAAATATACATTTTACCGCCAAACAATATAAAATGTTAAACGTTTTTAACAGTAAAATGTAATAGACGAATCGGGAGGAGATGTACCTTTATTCAATTTATTCTGTGGTGCCTTTAGTTTTTGTATAATTTACCCTTTCTTATGTTTTTTGTTCAAAAAATTGTTTCTATTAAGAAATTTTTGGGTATTTTTTGATATCTGTTTTTTCCCGTCTCCCTTTTACTAATAACATTATGCAAAATACTCTTAGAGGCCAGTCTGTTCATTCCAATTTCTGTTGTAGTTCTTCGTTTAAAAAAACCACACCTTCATTTAAGAAAAAAAATAATTCTAAAGATAATTAATTTAAGAAACTTTTTTCTGCATATCCTTTTTTTAAATATAAATTTCAAATTCTTGTTACTTTTCAAATTGAGGTTAGCTAAAAACTTTTAGCATTTCTTTTATAAAAATTTATTTCAGTGTTTGAATTTTTTGTATATTTTAAGTTACAACGACTTCAGCTGTGCAGGTTGTAACAGAAGAAACATATGAAACAAGTAAAATATTAAAGAAAGAAAAACCGCAACAGATTCAACCACTTGAAGTGAAGCCCATTTTAATATTACCTAAGCCAAAACCCAAATCTGGTGAGTATTAAAATAGCATAAAATAGCAAATAGTAAAAAGTATAAGATTATCTTTTATTTATTATTAGTATAAGATTAGCAAATTATCTTTAAAATATCAAAAAAATGAATTTTTGATGATATTTAAAACCACTCACCAAAAATGTTCTTTGGACAATTTTGGAGGGCTATATTTTGGACAAATTATGAACGATTTTTTAAATATTATCCAAAAAATAGCTCAAAATATTCAAAAAGTCCAAAACTGTCAAAAATGAAATATTTCCATTTTGTTTTGGCTGTCCAGACAACACTTTTGAATTGGCCAAAGATTATTCTGACGATGACTTTGGCTTGTCCAAAGTTTTTCTTTGGACTTTGTCCTTTGGACATTGTGAAGAAAGTATGAACCAGGCTTTAAATTTTTTGTTTAATATGCATCTTAGAAAGTGTTTTGATAATATATTTTGTTTGAATTATTCAGAATTGTAATAAAACTGTTTAATTTCCATAAATGTAGTTATTATCTTCAATAAAAATCAGTTTAATTTTAAATCTTTCAAACAAATTTTTAATAAAACAAGTAGCCCGTGTCAGCCATACGACTGACAGTGACAAATAAATATATCTGTATTTCTCAGATTCATTTGCTAATTTTTCGAAATTCAATCCTTTTATGATATCTCTGAATTGTAAGCTTTGCAATAGTATTTCATTAACTCACTTCGTTTAGTAGTTAGGAAGGATGATCCCTTCCACCTTTTTGGTACAAATGTTGGTCCAGCATACAGATGTCCATGTTATTTGTTTTTTTTTAAATTTTAATCCTCTTACGACACTCTCTAAATTGTAAGCTTTCCAATGATATCTCATTTAGGCCAATCCCTTTGTAGTATAGGAGGAAGGTTCATCCCAAGTTTTGAAAAAAATTATTGTCCAGCATAAAATTCTTCATGTTGAATTTTCCAAAAAAAGAATGATACGCTGATTTTCCATTTACTAATATCTGTTGGTAATAGATAGAAATGACAATAGCAACTATTAGCAATAGAAAAGATTTAATTTTTGAAATTTATTAGGCTTCCTCTGGTGAAAATATGTTGCCCAGATTAAAAATGCTCATGTTATTTTTTAAACATTTAACCCTTTTATGACATTCCCCAAATTGCAAGCTTTCCAATGATACCTCATTTAACCTAATTTATTCTGCGGTTGGAGAGAAAAGTCCATCCCACTTTTGGTGAAAATGCGTTGTTCAGTATAAAGATGTTCATGTTTATCTTTCCAAAAAACATAATATTCTGGCTTTTAATTAACTAATTCTTTAACCAATAAGTTTAAGCCAATTCAATGACAAAAAATTTTTCAACTTCCAACGTCCGTAGGGCCCCGTTTTTGTACAAATGCATTGTCCAGCCTAAGGATGTCCATGGAATTTTTTCTAATTTTAACACCTTTATGACATTCCCCGACCTGTAAGGTTTGCAATGATATCTCATTTAGCCCAATCCTTTTTCTGGTTGGGAAAGAAGGTCGTTCCCCTTTTTAGTGAAAAAACGTTGTCCAATATTAAGATAACTATGTTAATCTTAGCAAAAAATATTACATTCTGGTTTTACATTGGCTACTTACTCTTATCAATAAGTTCGAGTCAATTCAGAGACAAAACATTTTTCAATTTCCCACCCTGGTCAAAATCCATTGTTCTAAACGGAAGGAATCCCCTGGGTAACAAAGGACACCGCGCGCATAAAGGGACGCCCACATTTATGTCTAATAACGCACCCGCGCCTTTCTAATAACCCGCCCGCGCGGCATTCTTTTAGCCATATTCCCACCTTCATTTTGAAGCCCTGTTTTGCAGCTGCTCCTCCGACAACCTATCCCACGGAGCCAAACATATATGACGTGATCACGAATACTATATGACATTTTAAAGCTAAAAAAATTATGAGGTGCCAAAGTCCATATAGGTTTCCCCCTTTTGAGAAAATGTGTTTTCCAAGCTAAAGATAATCATGCAAAATTTTTCTAAATTTCAATTTCTTCTATGACATTCGCCGGACTGTAAGTTTTGTAATGATATCTCATTTAGCAAAATTCTTCTTTTAAAAATTCTTCTCTTGCAATTTTGAAAATTTAACCCCCTTAGGACGTTCCCCGGGGTATAAGCTTTCCAGTGATACCTCATTCATCTTAATCCGTTGAGTGGTTAGGGAGGAGTTAGGGAACACACAAACACAAACACACAGACACAAACACAGACACACACACAGACACACACAGACACACACAGACACAGACACAGACACACACACACACACACACACACACACACACACACACACACACACACACACACACACACACACACACACACACACACACACACACACACACACACACACACACACACACACACACACACAGATACACACAGACACACAAAGAGACAGACAGATACACACAGACACACACAGTTACACACACACAGACACACACAAAAACACACACAGACACACACAGACACACACAGACAAACACAGACACAGACAGACACACACAGACACACACAGTTACACACACACACACAGACACACACAAAAACACACACAGACACACACACTGACACACACTGACACACACAGACAGACACACACAGACACACACAGACACACACAAACACACACAGACACACACAGACACACACAGACACACACAAACACACAGACACAAACACACAAACACACACACACATACACACACACACACACACATTACGTCTATTTATATATAGATATTATTATAGCACCAACGTTTTTCCAAACGTCCAGTGGTGTACAAATGATTCTAGAGGAAACTGTAATCACCAATGAAGAAATCATTAAAGAATTGCCAAAACCACCTCCACCTAAAATTAATCCAGCTCCTCTACCACCAAAACAAGAACCACCGCCTTTACCAGGTATTCGTCTCTATTTTACTTTAGTTAGATACTTTTAAAGTTACATTCCATCATTTTAAACTATATCTGAGGTATTTACTTTATTTTTAGTCACTACAACTTCAAGCGTGGAGGTTGTTACAGAGGAAACATATGAAACTAGCAAAATATTAAAGAAATCAGAACCACCAAAGATTCAGCCACCTGAAGTAAAAACAGTACTTGTTGTACCAAAACCTCAACCAGGTGAAAATTTTTTCCAAAATAAATCTACATTTAGTAAAAAAAAGCTAAAAACGCAACTTAATCATATGTTATGGTGTGGCTTGACTCACAGTACTGTATAACGGTACAAAACACTGAAAAATACGCCACAATAAAATTTGACTGTTTTGTCAAATAGAAGTTGTGTCGCGCACGCATTATTATTTTTGAACTGTTTCTGTAAGTCAACTCGCACTACATATAAATCGTAGCTTCATTTAGGGTAACTGACGTAATTTCGGCCACCTTTTTTTTATTTGGATAAGTTTTTTCTGGTTTTTCCAACCGACCCAAAATTTGGTCTAAAAATCAACCGATAGCTATGTTTGTTATTCCAGTGCAAAATTTTTAAATTTCTGTTACACTTAAAGATCAGTGAAGGTTTAAAGTTTTGTTTTTATAGTGGCCGAAATTAAAGCGTGAGCCATTAATTTCGGCCACCTAGAAAAAACTGGCTGTAACTATTACCAAAACGAACAATAAAATTTTTTAAAGGTTGCAAATTTATCCTTAAGTATTCTTGATATTATTCTTGGTACATATAACTTAGTTTTTTCCGTTTGCAAACTTAATACTTATTAGCAAGACTTTAAATAATTATGTCAAAACCTTAAAAAAACAAGTTTTAGTAACCTGTATTTTTTTGTTGAATTTTTATTTTTGGCTTTAAAATCCGTCAAAAAAGTCATACGAGCTAAAAAAAATTCTTTATAAATACGGTAGTACGATGATATTTAAAAACACAAAAACTGAAGGTTCTTTCGCGTAAATTTTAAGGTGGCCGAAATTAACGGAATCTTAACATGCGCAGTTAGTTAAACGCATTGCAAAGTGATTTTGAAGAAAATATCAAAACATGAAAATTAACAATTTTGAGCCTTAAATAGAAGATATTTTAAGGTTATATAGCGCTTCGTTCTAAATTTGATGCAGTTTAAACACAAAGCAAAAATTAAGAAAATCACAAAAAATTCACTTTTTACATGAAAATGTTGAGAATGCAGAATAACAAAAATAAAAAAAACTTTTGCGAAAACACTTTATTCAACATTAATCCACTTACTTTTGTGCTAGTTCTTTTGTGTTTTAAAAATAAATCAATTTTCTAACACCCTAAATTGGTGGCCGAAATTAAGGCCTGGCCGAAATTAAGTCATATACCCTAAGTAGTAAAACAAATAGGTTCTTTAAATGCCATTAGGGTTTTGTAAAGGCAATAACGCAAATGGAGTTGACTGATCTGGTAAACTATAGAAAAGACAAGTCTAGTTTGTGCAATTCTTTACTTAATAAAAAAATGAGGAAAACTATAAAAAATGTTCCCCAGAAGTTCTGGAGGAACCCCCGGAGCTACGAAGCTCCGCTCTAATTTTCTATTGATTTCATGAATACTTAAGGCACGGTGGTAAAAAACCTCCCATTTAAACGGAAGTTGTTAAGTGTTAAAAAAATGGAGATCTCTCATTTATTGGAGATCAATTTTTTCCCAAGCGCTAATTGGCTAAAAACAGCTCCTCCCACAACCATTCCCACAGAGCAAAACATATATGACGTGATCACGAATACTATATGGCATTTTGTGGGTCCTTAAAATCCTGACGTGAGAATGATGGCACAGATTATTTTGTCAATTTTTTTTGTAAACTAAATTTTTTTTCAAAATTTATTAAGAACAAATAAAAATAGTCCTACAAAACAAATAGAGTAGTTTAAAACGTGTTTCAACCTTAAATAAGCTTCAAATTGCTCATTTGAGGGGCGTAGCTCCTCATTTTTCCGGTTACAACGGTAAACCTTTGTACCAACCGCAGTAAAACCTTCATTTCACGGTAGTGATATTTTGTCTAACCATTTGTGTTACGAAAGTTTTGTTGTTTTTGTTTGTTTTTTGTTATAATTAAAAAACACTGTTTTTTATTGGTTTTTTTTGTGTAAATTATTATTTATAATTTACACAATAAAGAAACTTTTATATCCTAAATGGATACAGGATGGAATCTGTACAAAAAAGTTTGGAGCCGCTAAAACCTTGGAAACCTAGTTTTGAAACTGCAAAATTTGGCTTTAGATTTGGGCTTAGGTATAGATTAAAGCAATTTTAAAGATTGGTTCCAAATTTTCCAATCTTTAAATGATTAAATGATAGGCTTGCTCTGATACTGATTTATCAAAAAACATAAGCTTATTGGGAAGCGCAACGAATTACGAAACTTTATTAGAAGCTGTTTATTTACTGAGTCTTGTTAACAATTTATTGCTCAAAATTTCATTCCATTAGGATTTTTTTCCATTTCACTTGATAAGGTTCTTTGGCGCTTTTACTACAGTCAAGATTCAACATAAAATTCAAAATGTTAGCAACTTTTGTAATTCCACTGAAAAAACAAAATATTTCTGTTACATTTACAATGCAGAGAGGTTTAAACTTATTTTTTATAGTCACCGAAATTAAAGTAGGTTCCATTTATTTCGGCCACCTAGAAAAACTGGCGCTAATTTTTGCTTAAAACACCAATTAAATGTTTGAAAGTTCCCTGCTTACCGATTTTTATTATTATTTCCAAAGTTATAAATAATTGCACAAAAACCTTAAAAATCAAGTATTATTTTTTAAAAAAATAGTTTTTTTTAAAATAATTTTTTATAAGGGTAACTGACTTAATTTCGGCTAACTTTTTTATTTTTTTGAATAAGTTTTTTCTGGTTTTTCCCTTCGACCCAAGATTTGGTCAAAAAATCAAACGATAGCTATTTTTGTAATTCAAGTGCAAAATTTTAAAACTTCTGTTACATTTAAAGATCAGAGAAAGTTTAAAGTCTTTTTTATAGTGGCCGAAATTAAGACGCGAGGCATTAACTTCGGCCACCTAGAAAAAACTTGCTATAATTATTGCCAAAACGAACAATAAAAATTTTTAAAGATTGTAAATTTATCCTTAGGTATTGTTCTTAGTACGTATAACTTATTTTTTTTCCCGTTTGCAAACTTTAATAGTTATTAGCAAGACTTTAAATAATTATATCAAAACCTTAAAAAAACAAGTTTGAATAACCTTTTTTGTCGAATTTTTTTTTGGCTTAAAAAAACGTCAAAAAAGGTCAAACGAGTAAAAAATCTTTAAAAATACGGTAGTACGATGATATTTGAAAACGGCAAATAAAACGGCAGGTTCTTTCACCTAAATTTTAAGGTGACCGAAATTAATGGAATCTTAAAATTCGCAGTTAGTTAAACGTATTGCAGAATGATTTTGAAGAAAATATCAAAACATGAAAATTAACAATTTTGCGCCTTAAATAGAAGTTATTTTAAGGTTATATAGCGCTTCGTTCTAAATTTGATGTAGTTTAAACACAAAGCAAAAATTAAGAAAATCACAAAAAATTCACTTTTTGTATGAAAATGTTGATAGTGCCGAATAACACAAATATAAAACTTGCAAAAACACTTTATTCAACATTCATCCAGTTACTTTTGTGCTCGTTCTTTTGTGCTTTAAAAATAAGCCAATTTTCTAACACCCTAAATTGGTGGCCGAAATTAAGAACTGGCCGAAATTAAGTCAGATACCCTACAACCATTTAATTTAAAAAAAACCTGGTAAAGATTTATTCATTCTAATGAATATTTCTATTTTGCTTAATTTTAATTATACTTTCGGCCTCTTATGCTATTTAAATAAACATATAAAACAGCTGTTTTAAGCGTCTAAATAACAAAAAATTTTGTTTAAAATGTTATTATTAATCTCTAACAGGTATATTTGTAGCAATATTAATAAAAACCACGACAGTTTCGGACAAAGCGTGATTTTTAAATATATACTAAGGTTTAGACTTTTTACTAGGGTTTAAATAGTATTTTATGAAACATTTTTTATTATTCAAGTTAATATTATAGAAATGAGTAATTTAAATTGTAAATCTACATAAATAAAATATGGTCAAAAATTTTAAAATTTAATAAAATGAAATCTATTTAGGAAAAAATAAAGGTGACCGAAATAAACATTCTTTATTAATATAGATTTTACAAAAGACTGAAAAATGGAATAATTATAAAATTTTGAACAGTTGTTTCCATGAGTAAATGAATATCAATTTAGAGTCGTTTATAAACTATAATAAATTTTGAGACAATATGAAAATACTGTTAACTCTGGGAAAATTAAAAAAATTATTAGAAATATTATTAAAAAGTAAAGATAATTAATGATTAATATTATTTTTTTAATATGGAAAGCGCCTTTTTTGTATAATTTTTACAAAAATCAGTTTTTAACATACTAAATTAGTGGCCGAAATTAACAATTTAAGTCAGTTATTTTATAGGTTTAAAAATTCTCTAGTCGCGTAAAAAGCGCCTAAAAATCGTAGTAATAGTTAAAAAAAGATAATTTTGCGATTGTGAAAGTTTTTTCCGCATGATTTTTTTAATTGCATTTCATTTAATTTTGCATTTTAGTGCATTTAATGGCAATTTTTATTTAAACATATTCCCGAATATAAATTTATATAATTCGATATAAAATTTTATTGATAATTTAAGTTAGCACAACGTCTGATGTACTGGTTGTGACTGAAGAAACTTATGAAACTAGTGAAATCTCAAAGAAACAAAAACTAAAGGTGCCTCCACCCCAACCTAAAACGGTTCCAAAACCAAAACCATCACCAGGTAAAATTATAATACTATATAAAAAATTACTAAGCAACATACTGTTTTTAAATCCTAAACAAGATATGTATAAAACCTATTAATTATAGATACATTTTAAGGTCTAAAAGGTGTCTTGGTCATTTTAGAATAATCGACTAATGATGGTGCGAGAACTCTTAGATTAATTAAAATAGTGAGTTAAAAATATGATTGCTGGTAAAGCAAAATTAAAAAAAAATTTAACCTACATAACATTCTTTAATAAACAAAAAAAGATTTCTTAACTTTCACTTTTAGCTTATATATTATTATTTTGCAAGAAATAAGAACTTTCAAAAAAATCCAAAAAAAAAACTAAAATGTGGATTTTTATAATTTTTGTGCGTTTTTTTAATATTCTTGAACGTTACTGACTTTTTTTCGAAATAAAACAGTGCATGAAAAACTGGAGATAATCTTACAAGAAAATGAGTGTTTGATTTGGCTAAAAAATATTCATTTGTGTCAAATAGATATTTTTAATTTCCGTTGCAGAAAATCAAGTGATTCAAATGGTTAATATAAAGATATTATTTACAAATTCACAGGAAAAAAAATTCAAGGTTATTTTGGTCAAGATATACATTCTGAAAAATGATACAAAGAAACCACAACTCTTTAAAATAATATTCTATTACAAAGTCAGTTTTAGTTCCACGAACAGCAACTAAATCTTATGAAATGCAGATGATACAAGAAGAATATCTAGAAACTGAAGAAAAAGAACACATTAAAATTGTCGAAGATACTGTTGTTTCATCAGCGACACCTTCTCCATTTGCATACGGACCAGTGTTTATTCGTCATCTCCCATCAGTATCACAAATAGCATCCACTGAAATCTTAGAATTTGAAGTAGAAGTGGATTCCATGCCAGAATCTAAATTTGTTTGGTATTCTATTTTTTTAGTTTAACCCATTCCCGTGATGGCCTTTTCCCCTGTTACAACAGTGAAACCTTCATACGACAAAGGTAAAACCTTCGTCTCATGGTGGTGATATTTTTGTATGACGAAGGTCGTAAGTAAACCTTACCGCGGTAAACTCTACGTATGACCTAGTTCGTACTTAGATCATACATAATTTTTTGGGCGTGGTTAGTGCCCAGTGAGCGAGCAAATTGAAATTGTTAAAGCTGTACGGTAGCATTATGCATAGATTTTATGCAATATGAAAAATCCTATGTAATAAATTCTATCCGTGAATAAAATCTGCACATTGCTACCGTGCAGCTTTCACCATTTTAATATGTTCACTCACTGGGCACTAATCACGCACAAAAATTATGTATGACCTAAGTACGACCTAGGTCGTATGAAGGTTTCACGGTTGTAACCGAGGAAAGGGCAATCACTGAAACGGGTTAAGACATTAACGTTTTACTGTTTCTTGATTAATTCAAGGCTGGGTATGATTAATATAAATTCTATTTTTGTGTAGGATTTATAATTTTAATCTTTGTTGAGGATATACTTAGTATAAATAGAATAAAGCAGTAGTTTTTCTTGGTCTATTACTTATTATAAAAATTTTAAAGGAAAAGAGTTTTTATATTGATTGCAAATTTGGCGTGGTCAGCACTATTTTTTTCCTCATTAAAAAATTTACTTGAAAAATATTATTTTTTGTTAATTTATTTTAAAAAATATACGCGTACTTTGTATAAAAAAGCTAAATTTAGGTATATGAATGGCTTTGAAATGCGGACAACAGCGACACACAAAATCGACAACACGAAACGGAATATTTCCCGAATAACGTTTTTCCAACCCAAAGAGGGAGAGTTAAAAGTCTTAGCTTATAATAATGCTGGACGCTCGTTTACGTCTGGAACAATAACATTTTTTGGTAAATTTACACTCTAATACAGATTTATACATAGACACCGTGCAGTAAATTATTTTTATTAACATAAATTATACTACAATCACAGTGAGCCGCCTCGCGATCCACCACAAACTGGACGGCGGTTTATTGTAATATGTTTTTTACTTAAATCTTAGATAACTTAGATACAATGTAATAACTTGTTCTAATCTCTCCAAGTTTTAATTGATTATTCACATCCCACAAAAAATGCCTTATTACGTTAGGTTTTCACTGCTCTCTTATTTTTGTTTGCGAAAAGTCATGTACAAATAAATCAGATTTGTTAAAAATTACAATGTTGTTTGTAAAATTTCACGAAAAACACTGTTGTTTTGTAAAGCCTCATTTTCTCATATATTCCATTTGTCCATTTGGCCCAGTGGTTAGAGTGTCGAACTCGCATGCAAAGTTCTAAGGTTCGATTCCCTCTGGAGACACTTTTTTCATTTTTTTCAGAACAGTTTGTAACAACAACAACAACTTGTTACAAACAAGTTTCTTGTCCCATTAGAAAGTCGCGTTTTTGTAAAATATGCAAATGTTTTAGTGAAAAAAGTGCAAACAAGGTTAAAAGAGTGTGGTAGGCTAAAGTACAGCTTTCATAATATACTTTACACATTCTAGTTCCCACTATCAGCTCAGTATTAGAAGAAAAAGAGGAGACATTTGAAATTTCTGAAGATACTTTAATGGGTAAATCTACGCAAACATCACTAAAACCAACGACCGAGCGGTCTTATAAAATAATTGCTTCAGACTTGCATAAAATCGGTACGTATATAGACCATTTTCAACTAGGTTAACGATTAAACTCCTACAAAAAATTATCGTTGTAGTTTTCATCGCTATCGTGTTATCATGTGATTTGCGACCATTTAAGAATTTTTTTGTTGTTTTTTTCCTTGACATGTATATAAATGGTTTCAATGCGAAAAGTTATCAAGGTAAACAGCTGTCCCAGAAGTTTTGCCGATCATTTGCACAAAAACTACATTTGAAATGTAATTAACCGCAAAGAATGAGCCATAAATGTCTGTCGCTTCGTTTTTTGCCAACATTAATGGTAATTAAATCTTGCTAAAGACGGGGGTGTTCTCAATAAGTCCTTTTCTGATCACAATAATTTTTTTAAAAGTATTTTGTAACACCTGTTTTTTAACCACTGTCTAACCGTAACGCTCGTTTTTTGTGCGGTCGGGATTTGTATGTATTTATTGAAAAAAATGACCAAACATTATGGACCAAATGTATTATTTACATTGGTCATGTTTTAAACACAACTATATTTAAGAAGATGCAAAATGGCAGTAATTACGAAAAAGACTTAATTAAATACTGCACTTTACTACAATTTTTATCAGCAAAAGTTGTGTAGCTGTTGCATTAAAAATTAATTACATTCAGAAAATTAGTAAACACGGTTTAACAAAAAAATTTGAACAAGTTTAATGTCAAAAAGCAATTATTTGCTATGACGATCTATCTAACCATACGTAGTTCATTTCATAACTTTGCGCAAAAAGAGCGACAAAAATAAGAACTGGTGGCCAAAATTAAGGGTGGCAAAATTCAAATCAGTTACCCTATGACCTTTTGAAAATTTCAATATCCATATAAACAAACTTTCCGGAAAGACCTTAAGCTTATGACTTTAGGTAGGCATTTAGTTAATCATACAAACAAATTTTCAGAATAAGATCTTTTGTAAAATAACTCTTATTCTAATTTTGGCGTGAAAGTTTTTCTGTAATTAAAAAGCATACATATACATATATTTTAGGACCAGATGTTGAGTTAACGAAAACTAGCGTCGATGAAACTTCAATTATTGAAAAAAATATCATAAACATAATGGAAAAACCTGTTTTACCTCCAACACTCGATAAACCAGAGCCTTCAGGTTTAAAACCAAGATTTATTAAAATTCTTCCCGAAAATATTTTACTTGAAGAAAATCAGTCGG
Source organism: Microlaimidae sp. YZB2_3 (assembly GCA_030248175.1). Taxonomy (NCBI): domain Eukaryota; kingdom Metazoa; phylum Nematoda; class Chromadorea; order Desmodorida; family Microlaimidae; species Microlaimidae sp. YZB2_3. Next base: position 1,142 of record JASAMX010029556.1, on the reverse strand, counting down.
CAGTTACTTTGCAAGCTACATGTGAAGCATACCCGCGGCCTGTTTTTACATGGTTCGTAAATGGAACGCCCATGATTCCATCCAGTACAGTAGGTATAGAGATTGAAGAAGGAACATCCCCAGAGATTTCTATTGTGCTATTGCATTTAATGCAAATATATTTAAAAGACGCTGAATATGTACTACTTGCCAGCAATGAACATGGAAAAGCTTTTACCAGGACCCGCATAATTTGCCGTCCAACATCTAAACCTGAGAAAAAACTAACCAAGCCTTTGGAAAGTCCGAAGCCCATATTTGTATCACGGGTGCACTCAAAACTGTCTCCCCCACGGTTTGTGGAAGAATTAAGGGATATCACTGTTCCAGAAGAAGACGATCTAGTCATCAATATTCAAGCAGAAGGTTTACCCACGCCAAGATTTACATGGTTTATAGATGGTAAACAAGCTCATTCCAGTGAAAAATTTACCATTGAAACTAAAGAGCATCATTCTACTGTTGTTCTTCACAAAGTTATAAAAGAGAGTGTCATTTCAGTGAAAGCACAAAACACCGAAGGTATTGCTGTCAGCACAATGACCGTGAGAGTTAGCCGAAAAAGAAAAACTGGTAATTTTTATTAATTCACCAAATGACGTGCTCTACATAGAAACATCACCTTTTCACTTTACTCTATAACTTATAAATATAGTGCGTTCTATTTTTTAAGAATCAACTCAACGGAAGTTGGTACACCTATTTTCAAATTGTGATAACTGCCTTTTATAAATTTAAAAGTAGTTAAATACTTACTCAAGTACTTACTGTCAATTTTTGTTAGCTATAATAAAACTATATTTAAGAAACCATAAAAAAATACTTCAACCTGAACAAAATATTTTAATTTATTTTTTCGCATTATCATACATAATTGATTTTTGATATTTAGATGAAATTGATACTAGCGAAAGTGAAATATCTAGGAAAATTCAGACTGTTATTAAACAACCGGAAAAATCGCCGCAAAAATTTGAAACAATGGATTTTAAACAAAGTGGGACAATTGAAGAAGTTCACATTGTAATTAGCGATCATATACAAAAACCAAAACATATAGTACCATCACAACCTCCGAGGTAATTCTTTAATTTATTATTTTT
>JASAMX010029555.1:0-11312 GCA_030248175.1 Microlaimidae sp. YZB2_3 | reverse complement strand
CTAAGGAATTGAGAAACGAAAAATGTAAGTGAATTTATTTTGTATTGTTATAATTGTATAAAAACCGCGATAGTCGGGGTATCGAAATGTGCGCAGTTCTTAAAAATGATACACAATGTCGGGTATAATGGCAGCTGCGTGACCGGAAAAAGGCGCATTTTCTTAAAAATGGTATGCGTAAAATAATGGTAAAAGTATGAAAATTGTAAAAGTGTTGTAGAAAAGCTGCCTAAGCACGCCACAGTCTTCCACTCGACGTAGTGAGAATTCTGGGGTGCTATATTAAGTTAAAAATGTTAAAAATTGTTTAAGCACGCCGCAGTCTTCCACTCGACGTAGTGAGAATTCTGGGGTGCTTCGTAAAGTAGGTTACCAACTCACACTGTTCAGGTCTAAAATAGTTAAAATAGTAGTAAAAATATGTAAAAAGGGGAATACTTAACCGCTCGTTTGCAAAGTAGTAAAATAATTATCGGTAAACATGTGTCAAAAGTATAAAAATAGTATAAACTAAGGTCTAAAAATTACGTATTGGTATATAAATAGTGTAAAAATAGTAAAATTTCAACAAATTTTTGTAAAACTTGGTCGTAAAAGCACAAAATGGTAGTATAAAAGTTAAGTTGTGTTAAAAGTTGTATAAAATGTAGTTAAAAATTGTCAAAAGGTTGTAAAATCAGTAAAAAGTTTGGTAAAAATTGATGTGGTAGTAAGAGTCCTGAAATTTAAAATTTCAGGATGTCTGAACTCATGCAAAAATAAACAAGTTTTAAGAAAAATGCAAACTAAAGGTTAGGTTTTTGATGATTCAAATATGTAAAACTGTAAAATCTTGTTGTTTAGCTAATCCGACGTATCAAACAATGAGAGTTCCGCATGGGCGTCACTGTGGACAGCCAGATTACAATCACTCGCAGTGCTGGCATCTCCAAGGCTTGGAGGAGCGCGGTCGCCAATGATTTTTTGAACGCGTTGCAGGACGGGAGGTTCCGCCTATAAGTAAAGAAAGTGAATTCTGGGTTGACAGTCGGCATTTAAACCCACAACTTGTGATTCAATCGAAATATAACCGAGCCCATCATTTGGATCCGATTTTGCCGCGTGCTGATAGGGACAGTTCGTTGAGTTGGGCCTCGCGGCCAGACTCAGGAGAGCGGCACTCGTCCGCGGATCGGTCTGTTGACAAGCGGGCAAGAAGAAACCCAGCTCCAGAGGATGATATTTTTGCCAACTGTGTACCGGATTGGGTGGAAAACCCAGACAATGATGCACGACAACCGACTTCAAGTGACTCTGAAGGGAAGGGCGGAGCATGGGCCCCTCCTCGGACTGATAAAAACAGGAAGCGTCACCATAGACGGAGGTAAAAATCTGGTTTTCCTCAAACCCGATGTCATCAGGTTGCGTGGCCTTATGACATATTTCCCGACATTAATCAGAACATTCGTTTCTTTGATTTGCATAATACACTGCTGAAAATAAAGTAGGCAAACTTTTTTAAAGGGATGGAAGTGGATCCAACCCTGCTTAAAATCACCGTGTGCGCTAATGTTTTGCCCAAATTTTGAAAACTCTTGAACTGACTGGCGAGCGGGCCATGGACAGCATGTGAAAACTGTTGAATGTCGACCTGGGATAGACATTTGAACTTTTTGAATGGCTGGAAAAACCAGCCTACTATCCTTTGTGAACCCCCTGTGTTAATGTTTCGCCGTATTTATTCCCTGCACTCCGGAAGGCTCTAACTGTTCCGGATGGAAGAAGATCATGAGATGCTATCACCTCATCAACAGCTTCATAACTTTTTGGGGGCTGGGGAAGCGAAACCCCAGTCCCTAACGCGTTTTCAGACTCAGTGGGATAATGTTTCTTGCTAATTCCCAGTGGGTTTGAGTTAAACTGTCCGTGGATCCATCAACAAAATGCTGTACTTGTCTCTGGAAATTCCAGCAAACTTTTTGAAAAGAGGCTGGGGAAGCCAAAACCCCAGTCCCTCTCGTGTTTTTGGACCCAGCGGGGTAATGTTTCTGTTTATTTATTTTCTGCGCCTATGTTATTAACTGGTAATTTGGAAATGGACGCCATTGTATACGGTTTCTTACGATTGTCAGCTAACTTTTTGAAAGAACTGGAAACAGTTCCCGTGTTTTTGCGCTCCCAGCGGCATAATGTTTCTCTTCAGATACCTCTGGGTTACCATTTGTCTACTGGCATCTGCGTTGACAGTGGAAGGAACAGTATACTCTCGTGATTGTTTTTAAAATTTTTGAGGAGGTGAGAATTTTGCCTTGTCTTTTGTTCTGTACCCGGATTGTTAATGTTTTGTGGAACCTTTCTTAATACCGGAACATTGGAACATTGGTTCACGTGGTGGAATGGACGATTCGCGTCAACATCGTACATAACCCCTTTTGGGAACTGCAAACTTTTTGAAGGGGCCCGGAGATGGTCCGACCCTTGTCCCAGGCTCACCCGATGGAATAATGTTTCACGGGAACGTTATTTGCCGGGCGCTTTACAGCACAACGGCCCTGCGACAGAGGAACAACTGGAGATCGTTTGAATGTCATTTGGAATTTTGAAAGGCCAGAGAAAAACCGGCCTGGCCAACTTGGCAATATTGAGACGGCGCTGCGTTGCGCGATACCACAGTGGAGAGAGCGCGGACATTTCGAAGTGCCCAGGAGGAGCTTTCCATGGATTTTGCCATCATTTCGACTGGATCGCGGGTGAGTCAAACTTTAATTCTCACATCCATTAGAATGATGTTTCAGGGAAAAATCATCCTCCTTTGTGCTGAGTGGACAGGAACCAAAAACTTCACTAATATTTCTCCATAATTGGAATTTTTGAAAGGAACAGTAGAGCCGGTTCCTTCTTTTGGCCACCCAGACAGATGATGTTTCAGGAAAACTGCTTCCGTGGCTGCGTGAACACTTCAGGAATACAGTTTTCGGTCAGATTTCCAATCATCTCAATGAAAAGTTTCTAAAGAAATTTTTGAAAGGGACTGAGAAGACAGGCACTGTCATAAAGTCACACCCTGTGATGTAATGTTTCATCACAGAGTTGTCAACGCCAAGGGAACCCTCCATCATTGTAGTGGATAATTTTCTTTTTCTGGTTTGAAAATTTTTGAGAGGAACGGAAAACCATTCCTATAAAATCGCACCCTGAATTTTAATGTTCCACCGTGGAAATATTCGTCACCAGAAACTTTTCCAGTCGTAGAAATTTTCCAGCATAAGTTTAAGTCAAAAACTTTTTGAGGAGAACGGATCGAACTGGTCTGCAACTTGCTCACCGTGAAGGAGTGCAGTCTGTCGTGACTGTTGTTTTTGGGATAGTGAGTTCCCTTGCAATTGTTCCCATCCACCCACCGCTGAACAAGTTTCTTGCGTTGTGAAGTCGTATTAGTAGGTAATGTGTATTTTTATGTGTAAACTTTGTGTATGTGTAAATTTTGTGTAGGTGTGAATTTTGCGTAAGAAAAAATTTTGTATATGTGAAAATTTTGTGTAAAATTATTAAAAATATGTAAAAATGTTAAGTTAATAATGTGTAGGCGAGGCTACCGCCAGCCGCCTTAAGTTCAAAAGACCCAAAGAGGGCAAAAATTTTTGTGAATTTTCTAAAAAAATGTATAGAATATGAAATGTGCATATGAAGATGTTATTTGAAATATTATATCTGTGTAAGTAGGGTCCCCACGGGAAAAGGGGGATACATAACTCGTAGTCTTGCCAAGTAAGGCAGTTTTTTGTTTTCTACTGGGCTCTATTTTAATCGTCTTTTATTTTAATTACTAGTCTTAAGCACCCACATTCTTTTCCGCTCTAAAGTAAATCAAACTTTTCAGTCAAAAATTTCAAAGTTCCTCCCCATACCAGTGAGCAACCCAACCCTCTCTTTTTAAAATCGAGTGAGTTCTTGTGTTCTAAAATGTATTGTGAATGTGTAACCGGTAGAAAGTGTAATCTAGTGTAATAAAAATGTGAGCCCATGTATATAATTTGAATTGTTGTGTTATGTAGTTGTTGAGTTTTGAAAAATGTGTAAATTTTAGAAAAATGTATAATTTTTGAGAATGTATAAATGAAAATTGTGTTTTGATGAAAGACTTTTGAAATTTACTAATGAAAATTCCTGAAAAACGGGTTAATTGAGTACTAGACCAAACTTTTGAAGCCTTATATGTGTATTAATTATGTTTTGTGTAAATGTATTGTGTATTTGAAGGCCTAACCGCTAGGTGTCGTGAGTTTGTAAAATGTGTATGTGTGTGTATTATGGTACTAGTTTTGTTGTGTATTTAGTAGTTAAAACACCCAGGCAGTGAGGCCCCACGTGGCGCCTCCCCCTGTCGGCTAGTTGTCCTCACCTTCTGATCGCCAAAGCTGAGGACAGCTTCGTAACGATAGGGAAGGTGTAGTGTAGGGTCCTGCCGCATTTCTCATTTTAGTGTTATAGTCATATTTTAATCAACAGGTAAAATAATTCGAGTGTTGTTATGTGTAAAATGTCGAATATTAGTTGATTATTGAGAATATTCACATATATCGTATAAAAATGAGTCAAAATCGGTGAGTTTGTATAAAAATGTGTTCTGTAATTAAATAATGCGGACGGTCCACGTTTGGCTCACATGGCCAATCCACTTTTGGTAGACTATTGGTAGTCCATGACTAAAAGTGCTAAGTTGAGCTCTGTGGTGCTGTGTGGAGGGGAAGGAGTTTAAAATTGACGGTAAATTGCGTGTGTTTTGTTAATTGGTTAATCGGCTTAAAAACCAATAACTGTAAGAGAGAATATGTGTTAATTGGACGGGAAGCTGGGTTAATTAAGTCCAATTGGTCGTAGTTCTTGGGCTTCGGTCCTCGGCGGTATTGTGTTAAAAAGTTAGCAACTTGCATGGCGGTGGTATAAAGAATTGGTGTCAGGTTTTGTTTTCTGCACAGTTCATATTTTGTTTTCTTGCAAGGTTTATAATAATTCTGTGCGTGGTTTTATGCAAGTTAAAAGTGGCTAGTCGCTGAAATTGTTTTAAAAGAATATTAATTGTTGAATATTGCTACTCTAACTTTAAGTAAGCCAATGGCGTACTGTCACGATCGTTTAACTATATTTTTTGGTGTAAATGAATCTGGTGTAGTAGACCATTGGATTAAACTTGTATTCTCTACGACGGGATTGTGGTTTGTAACTACGTATTTATGGAGTGAGGAGATCCGTTTGGAATTTTACCGCCATCCCGCCCTTACTAAATCTAAAACCATAAGAATTTGTCAAAAATGTCAGCGTCCCATCTCCCTATGGCGAGAGGTTTATTGGGTATCGCCCCAAATTCATCACCTCTTGTAATAAAAGTAAATTAAAGTTCAATAAACACGCAGGTTTTGTAAAAACGGTCAGAAACCGTTTTAAAACGTCATATTCTGAGAGTGGACCGTCGATCTCACAAACCTGTAGTCTCCGCCTTTGGGCTTGTGTAATGTAACTGTGTTTCTGAAAAATATAAGCTTTGTAATTGTGTATTTTGTGGTAATCTTGTGTAACTTTCGTGTGTATCTTTAATTATTAAAATGTGTAAAGTGTTGTTTTTGTCATGTGTTGTTTTTATGCTGTCACAGGTTTTTCGGGTGAAGGGCTGTTGGTAAGCTTTCCATAGACCCTGTCCGTAACCTTAGTTCTGCGTCCTTAAATCTGTTTCATTTTGCTCTTATTTAAGGTAATATTTTTAAGTTCCATTTCCGGCAAGCTTACCCCCCGAATATTCCCTTAAAACTTGTGCCGCCCAGTTTTCGTAAATTGCTGCTCAACTGGTCATCCTTAAAATATTAGTCTTTTGGGTGCTAAAAATGTTTTAAAAACTATAAACTGTTTTCAATTGTAAAGTATTAAAGTGGGTGTTTCCCGTAAATGAAATGTGTTCTAAAAATCTTCATCATTGTCTCATTGTTGTTTTCCAGGAGGGGTGAACATCCCTCTGTGGTATTTTCAGTAAAAGTCCGGACGGGTTTTCATGTATGTGTTTTAAAACAAATTAAGTTCAATGTTTATTTCTGTCAACAGGGTACGGATAGCATAGCACAATACACAAAACAAAATGCATATCAAATCGAAATCACCAAGGAGGGGTCTTTCGTTAGCCGCCTGCTGGCCGCTGAACCCAGTCCCATCGCGAACCTAAAACCCTCCCCAGAAGTAATCTATTTTGATAAACACTGCGAAGCAGGCGGAAAACGCGCCTAACGTTCTACCGATCGCTATACCTGGCTAAATTGTACCGGCGGAAAAATATAAATTAAAATCGGTAATATTAAAGTAAAATTTCTTCAGTATGCAAGGCGAAAAGGGAATATTAAAATCCACCCAACAAGTGTAGCTGGCAGTTCCGTCCACCGCGGGCGTTTGTCGCTACATATTTAGCTAAAGTTTCAACATACGGGTTTTCTTTGGCCCTGAATTCAAATTTTATATCAAAAATTAAGAATTTTTAAATATTTAACCAAAAATGAGCATATCTCACTGACAGTGAAAAAAATTATTTTTTAAATTTAGCTAAAATTGCAACATATAAGTTTTTTTTAGATTCTGATTTCGAATTTGGGGTCAAAAATTAAAAATTCCTAAATATTTAACCAGATATGAGCATATCTCACTAACAGTGAAAAATATTTTTTTCTCATATTCAGCTGAAATTTTAACATATGGTTTTTTTTGGTTCCAAATTTGAATTTTGAATCAAAAATTAAGAATTTTTAAATATTTAACTAGATATGAGCATATCTCAATAACAGTGAAAAATATGTTCCGCCACCAGCAAATTTATTATGATCAGGAACGATTTTTTTCCATTCATCAGCTGATAAACGAATTTCACACCTTTTTTTTAAGGCTGTCTCCATTTCAACATTGTCTTCTTCTTTTTTAATCTAAGTTGACATATTAAAAATTACTTTAAGTAGTTATTTTATTTGATGAAAATTTTTTAAATAATATTTTTAGGCAGTAATAAAAAGCAAGCTTTACAATGATTCTGTGATAGCCAGGGACGTACCCAGAGTTACCTTTGGGGGGGGGGGGCGGATTTTAGTACAAAAAAAAATTTTATGGGGGAGCCCCCCCCCCCCCCCGAAGTTTGGATGGGGGGGGCGAAGCCCCCCCCCCTCTTAATTTTTGAAAACGTTAAAAAAGCAGGGATAAATGTATATAAAGCTGTATAATGCACTGTTTTCGGCCTAATAACCTATTATCTAATGTTTTTAGCGGTAAAAACATGTTTTCCTAGTTAAAAATTATACATTAGCACACATTGGCAGAGCCTGGATTTCAGAATTAAGGTGGAACTTCACAGTTTTTTTGACGACAAATCTTTTTGAATTACATTTTACTATACCTAGTTTGACCTGCTGATTCAGTTTTTGACATTCATTTTTCTGTAAAAAATTGTTATCGTCCACAATCATCAAATAACATCAATAAAATACATGTCAAAAATACAAAACATTAATAAAGTTTATTACCAAAAATATTCTATTTTTTCATTTTCTATTTAGATTATCTGAAATAATAAAACATTTTTTTAAATTAAAAAGAAAAAAAACTAAAAAAAAAATTTTTTTGGCGTTAAAAATATGGTTGAGCGACTACTTGAACCCATAGATCAAAGGATACGAGCCCGACGTACTAACCACTTGGCTACTGGGTCAGCTGGGATTTTCAATTAAAAGCAACTTTTAAAGGAATGGTTCAAAGTGTAGTTTCTCGGCGTCAATTAAAAAAAATTAAACAAAAATTAAAAAAATATATTCGTTATTTTTAAACGAAAGTTTGGAAATAGTTAGATATAGGCTTTTACCATGTTTTTGAGCGCTGAGTTAGATATACCTTTTACCGCTGAGCGAAGCGAAGCGAAAAAAATTTTTGGTTTTTGGGGGTCAATTTGGGTACTAAAATTATTTTATAGTTTGGCGCCAAGGGATTAGCGAGGCGTTAGAAAATTTTGAATTTTTAGCCTCTGAAAACCGCCAAATTTTACTATCTGGCGACCATTTCTGGGGGGGGGGCAGCCGTCTCCCCCGCCCAACCACTATCCTTATTTTTCCCCCTGTCCGACCGTTTTGGGGGGGGGCGCCCCCTCCGCCCCCCCTGGGTACGTCCCTAAAGATAGCATTGTTTGAATACACACTTGAAACGTGTGGAACAGGACTTAAGATAAATAAATAATGGTTTACAAAGAGGAAAGAGATAACACTTGGTTCTCTCTTTTATATACCCGCCAGTTACAGCATGTGTTAGCTGAAAACAGCCAGAAAAAATTTGAAGTCGCACACATTCACAATTGCTTGAACCAACCAGCTGTTAAATATTAGTTGTTTAATTATTTACAAAAAAATAATTTGATGGTGTTAATTATGTCAATATTATTATCAACAATATACACAATACAACATAAAAGCTTTAAATTTGACCTAAAAATTTAAATTTGGCCACAAGAAAACCATTGATAATTCATTTTTAATTAAATTCATAAAATCATAAATGAGATTGCTCTGCGGTTAATTAGTTTGAATTTTAAAATTCTATCGCAATATTCAAAATTGCAGCCAGAAAACTCCTTATCTAAAATGTTCATACAAAGATAAGAAAAAAATTTTATTTATATTGAAAATTTACCTAAAAAAATTCTAAGCCTTCAAAAAACGCTTATTTTCAGCTAAATTTAAGAGAAAGAATTTTTTAACGTTAGTAAGATATGCTCATTTGGTTAAATATAGGTAATTTTAATTTTTTGACCCAAAATTCAAATTTGGTGCCTAAGAAAACATATAAGTTGCAATTTGAGCTGAATTTGAGAGAAATGTTTAATTTTACTGTTAGTGAGATATGCTGATTTTAGGTTAAGTATTTAGGAATTTTTAATTTTTGATCCTAAATTCAAAATCAGAGCCTAAGAAAACCTTTATAATGCAGTTTTAGTTAAATTTGAGAAAAAAAATTTTTCACTGTTAGTGAGATATGCTCATTTCTGGTTAAATATTTAAAAACCTTTAATTTTTGACTCAAAATTTTAATTCAGGGCCAAAAAAACACTTTATATTGCAATTTTAGCTAAATATGAGAAAAAAAACTTTCACTGTTGGTTGGATATGCTCATTTCTGGTTAAATATTTAAAAAAAACTTTTTTGTTTTTGACCCAAAATTGAAACTCAGGGCCCTAGAAAACCTATATGTTGCAATTTTAGTTAAATATGAGCAAAAAAATTGTTTTCACTATTAGTGAGATATGCTCATTTCTGGTTAAATATTTAGAAATTTTTAATTTTTGACCCCAAATTCAAAATTAGAGCATAAGAAAACCTATATATTGCAATTTTAGCTAAATTTGAGAAAAAAATTTTTTTTCGCTGTTAGTGAGATATGCTCATTTCTGGTTAAATATATAAAAATTCTTAATTTTTGATTCAAAATTTAAATTCAGGGCCAAAGAAAACCCATATGTTGAAATTTTAGCTAAATATCAGAAAAAATATTTTTTACTGTTAGTGAGATATGCTCATTTCTGGTTAAATATTTAAGAATTTTAATTTTTGACCCAAAATTTAAATTCAGAGCCTAAGAAAACCTATATGTTGAAATTTCAGCTAAATATGAGAAAAAAAAATTTTTCAATGTTAGTGAGATATGCTCATTTCTGGTTAAATATTTAGGAATTTTTAATTTTTGACCCTAAATTCAAAATTAGAGCACAAGAAAACCTAAATATTGCAATTTTACCTAAATTTGAAAAAAAAAATTTTTCACTGTTAGTGAGATATGCTCATTTCTGGTTAAATATTTAGAAATTTTTAATTTTTGACCCCAAGTTCAAAATTAAAGCATAAGAAAACCTATATATTGCAATTTTAGCTACATTTGAGAAAAAAATATTTTTTTACTGTTAGTGAGATATGCTCATTTCTGGTTAAAACTTTAGGAATTTTTAACTTTTGACTCAAAATTTAAATTCAGGGACCCAAAAAACCCTAGAATTGCATTTTTAACCGTTAGTGAGGCTTAATTAGGTAAAAATGCATAATTTATGTTTTTAAAAATAAAAATAAAAGCAGGAAGTGCCAGGAGGAGGTGCCAGGAAGATGTGCCAGATTTCATTTTCAGCTTGTTGGCTTAAAACTTCCTTGAAGAAGTGCTAAAATCCATATTAACTGACACCAAGGATTTTGGCACTTCATTAAGAAGTGCACTTTCTCACTTCCAGGAGGAAGTGCCACAACTTTATAATATTTTATGGTGCATTTACTTATATACTTATATACTTATTAACATATTTAAATATAATACATTTATGTTATTGTTCTTTGTTTTAAAATATTCTTGTTTAAATAAATTTTACAAGTATTATATTTGTTATAAAAACTTTATTTGCATTGAAATATTCAAATAAGCAAATAAAAAACATACATTCATGCATAATCCGGTTTTCATAGTCATTTAATCCTGAAAAAGTATTTTGGTCCTGATTTTTCAGCACTTCCAGCAGGAAGTGCCAGAATAGCGCGAGGAAGTGCCAAAATCCGCGTGGATCCTGGCACTTCCTCAAGAAGTGCTGGAAGTGCTGGCACTTCTTAAAGAAGTGCCAAAATCCACGGAGTTATTTTATTGGGCTTTTTGGCAGCAATTTATGTTTACGGCTAGACAAATAATACAATATAGTTGAAATTAAGAAAGTTTAGAAGAAAAATATTTTATAGTTAAGTTAACTTATGTTTTGTTGACATACTTTGCAAGCTTATATAAAAAGTTTTGCATTTTTCACCCCGTTTATTGTATAACGGTGCTGATGAGTTAAGGATATAATAGATGGGTTAGGGTTAGGGTTCGCAGATATAGCTACACTTCTCATCAAATTATTAGCTTTTTGCTTTTTTACTAGAGCATTTTTCCTGGTTACTTGCAAAAACTTCATTTGCTTTATTTCTTTTGCTTGGATGACAATAGCTTGGATAACATTTTTTGCTTAAATTTCTTTTAGATGACATAGGTAGGATATTGACCAAAAGACACAAAAGACAAGATTATAAGTTAAACAGTTAAAATAATTCCACACAACACACAACCATTTTTTTGGTTTTAAAAACTCACTTGGGGTGGTTTGCAAAGAAAAAAAGGTATTGAGATTGTTTGTCTTATATATATAATCTTGTTGGACAATAGAAGCAGGAAAGTAAGCTTAGTATCCATTTTAAAACAAAATTATGATTGCTTTTAAAATATTTTCTTAACGTAAACATTTTTTAAACCATACATT
>JASAMX010029553.1:0-15238 GCA_030248175.1 Microlaimidae sp. YZB2_3 | reverse complement strand
AAAACACAATTGAAAATATAAAAAAGGAAATATTACTGGATTCAGGTTGTCCTTCTCCATCGATTTCCGTTTTCTCACCGTCGATAAATTTCAACGAGTGAGGTTGAAAGGTGTGAAATCTTATTTTCCTGTTTTGCGAAGAATCGGCAGCAGTACTGACCGAGTGGCTGTTCGACTGGTTTATCGATTGATTTATTGATTGTTTACTAATGGTTTCATCATTATCGTTGGTGGTTGCTCCGCCGGCTCCGGATGTGGCCGCTGCGCTACCTGAAGACGATTCGTGAAGCGACAGGGCAGTGAGAGCCCAAGGCGGCAGGGTGGTCCCGTGTTTGTGCAAATGAGGCGCCAGTCTAGCTGCGTTAGAGAACCCCTAAATAAATTAACACATAAATGAGGGTTTGCAAATAAGGCGGTAGCTTAGCTGCGTTAGAGAAGGTCTAAATAAAGTTAAAAAAACATATTTGAGGCATCAGGCTAGCTGCGTCAGGGAAGTTCTGAATTAAAACACCACATAGCTAATACTAATTTAAAACTGATCTAAATACTATCATTGTTTTTATTAAGACTTTTTAGACAATCTTCTAGTTTTTATTTTTAAAACTTTAATTTGGGAAAAACTTTCATAACTAAATTTTTGTAATGCTTTATGGTTTAATATAAATGCAAAATACACACCTGAAAACACTCAACACAATGATAATGTAAGCGTTTCTTCAACTTGCAGAACGGACGACCGCACTGCTGCTCGATAGTGAACGGCAATGAGCTGGTTGCTGAAGTCAGGTCTTTTAAACTTCCTCCTTGATTTTCAGGAAAGAAAATTCCAGAAGTTTTAACCTAAAATTAAAAGTTTTTTATTAACACGGTGTAATTTAAGCTTTGTACTATAAGATGAAATTGTTATCTTAAAACAGTTAGCTCAAAAATTGGAAATTTTTTTTTACAAGAATCGATTTGTTAGGCAGTAATTTAAATAGTTTATTATTTCGAAAGTATAATTGTAAATTTTGCTTCAAGACCTATTTTTTCCAGTTTTAATTAAAATAAAATGGACGTTTTAGGTGGGCCTGACCTAGTAAATTTTCTCCCACTATTGGAACGCTCTGCTGCCACTAAACTACCCAAGTCACGGCAATATTTTGCTAAATAAATAAAAATTTGCATAAGTTTACCATTTCCGCCGCATCTTCCGATTCCGCGGATGCGGCGCTCTCTTCGGTCTCGTGCTCCTCGCTGTGCGCTCCCAGTACGTTGACCTTCAAAAAGGCCTTGTGGCAGCCCGCCCGCATGCAGTGGAAGTGCCGCGTCTGCTCGTTGTGTTCACAGTCGGCGAATTTGCAGTCGTAGGATCTGCAATAAAAGAAACTGGAGAACTACAAAGGGACTACAGCTGGTTTGTGCGGTTTTTTTGTTGAATAAAATAGTGATTCTGGTGAAAAATTTACGTTCGCAACAATGACGCTGATTACTTTTTATTAGTAAATTTGTGTTTACTATCGTCTCAGTGACCAAGTTCGTGAAAAAATTACTGCATTGAATATTCAGTAAGAAACTGCACAAATCAACCGTATTTTGTGTCTATAATATATTAGCTGATGTTATAACAAACTTGTAAGGTTCATGTTTGTTCTCACAAGTCTAAGAACAATGACAGTCTTCCATTAACAAATACAAAGATCGTTCAGCAATAGCGTTTACCACTGGAATATCCCGAAAACACCAAAAAATAGGATTTCACGTTTAGTTTTAAAAATAAATCAACGTTCCATAAAAATTTTTGTTTTGTTATCTGCTTAGTCTTTCCGGAAAGAACAATTTTTACTGGATAATAATCGTTTTTAATAATATATAAGGTGAAACAACAATCAAACACATAAATAACAAAAATGGTTTTTGTGGCATTTTTGTAGCATTTCCTGTGACAAGGTTTTTACATGCAATTACACTGCTGCTGCGCTGCATAATGACGCCTAGGTTCAACCTATAGATGTTTACCTGTCAAAACTGGCAAAATTTTCCGGAATTTCCAAAGCGTTGTGAAAGTCCTGGGAATGCCCATCTAGAATTTCACTCTTGTTTGTGGCATAATAGCACCGTGGAGATCGACAATGATAGTGCAACTGGTTCTGATGCCTAAGCAGGAAACAATAAAATCAATCAATCAAAAAATGTAAACGGTTCATATGATAAAATTGTAAATGTAAATTTTGACAGAATAGAGTCGAAAATAAGAGTGAAACATTGGTCTGATGCTAAAGTAATTATTCAAGTCAGATATATTAACCTTAAAATAAATAAAAAAATAAATAGGGAAATAACTGACTTGCACGTCTGGTCCGGGCAGGATTCCGACGGCATAAAGGTGACAAACCCGTCGAATTGAGGTTTCAGCTGCGGCTCCGGCAGGTTGGCGAATTGGACAGGGGAAGGGAAGAGTCCAAGGCCCAGGGCCGCGCTTAAAGTGGCAGAACCGTCCCCCAGTGGACTGGTGGGGCCGGAGTTACGAGGAGAACTGACAGTTCTGGGTCTTCCGCTAAAATACAGGCTACAATTTCAGCGTTACTTTTCAATGAGTATGGTAAAACATACTGAACTGCTCGAGTTTTTTTTTAACTCGTTTGCCCAGCATAACGTTTATTGTTTTCTGTAGATATAGAGCTGAAATTGAGAAAGTGCAGAAAAGAGAAATAATTTATTTTTGATTTAGGAAAAATTTAATTAGATGATATTATTAAATAATACTGAAGTATATTGATTTAGGCATCTAGCCAGTACGCGCTCAACGTGGTCAGAGCCATTACCGGGAAACTGGTTGGACCGGAGTTATAAAGGAAGCTGATCTGGGTCTCCCGCTGAACTGTTATAAAAGTTTTCGCCATATTATCTTGAACACCACGTCTCTATTTTTTTAAACTTTTTATGCGAACTCTAATTATACTTTTTTAAGTTACTAAATTTAAAACATAATTTTATAACCACAATCCTTATTAGATTTTTTGAATATTATTATAGTATTGCCTTTGTTTAAGCTTGAAAATAAGTTCGTGTTCTCTACTCTCATATTATGCAAATATCCACCACTAATGATTCAAGTATAAACTAGCTGAAAATATTTTTTTAGATTTTAGTAGGCTGAGATTTTTTAGAGACATAATTAGCGTTTTCACAAAGTAAAATTGATTAATTCGCTTACCGTTTAGTGGGACCAGATGATTTGGGCAGCTTGAAACTCGTCAAAAGTATGTCGGGGCTTTGAGATATGCTTGGTGCAGGATTGATGTTTACATCAACCACCTTAATAGATATAATATGATTTACCAAAAAACACTAAATGAAACGATCATAAATTAGATGTTCGGTTGTTCGTGGACACAAATTTACTTCCTGCTTACGTGTATAAAACAAAATATTTTTTCGAAGTAAAAGTTAGTTGGGTAACTGACTTAAATTCAGCCAACCTTCATTTCGGCCATCGGCTGTTATTTTTGCTATTCGTAAAGTTATAAAAAGAACTCTGTATTGCTTGATAGACGACATAAAGTTTTATCATGCCATATGCAGTTCATTTCAAAATTTTGTGCAATGCAAAAATAACAGAAGGTGGCTGAAATTAAGGCTGACCCTACTTTCAAAAATATGGCACCTAATATTTAATTGGGCTACTATTCTTCACTTCAATTTTTGTTAGCTATCATGTGTATCAGTTGTCATGTGGCCAACAAAAATGCAAACTTATTTGGTTTTATACGTTTAAAGAACTAGACATTTTTTTAGCTCAACTTTTTTAAACATTATACATCTGTTTTTCAGACAAAATTTGTCAGTTTGAAAAATAGGGCACCTGGTATTTAGGTAATATTTCACTTTTCCTTCTAATTAAATAGCATGTGTAGAAAAAACAAATCTATTTGAAAACTAAATATTCAGCTTGAATTTACATTTTTTTAGCTTAACACGAATCTGTTTTTAAAAGGAAGTTTAAGAATATGGCACTTGTTACTTAGGAGGTCTGCCGCGTTTTCTCCTTAACTCTTTGGGGCTGTCAGTGCCTTGTGGCAACATTAAATCTTGCTAAAATCTAGAAAATATTCAGTTTGACTTTACATGAAGTTTTTTTTTAACACGAAAAATATGGCACCTGGTATTTGGGCGGTCTTCCGCGCTTTCTCCTCAACTCGTTGGGGCTGTCAGTGTCGTGGGGGCGACCGCCGGCCGGGCCGTGAGCCGAATTTCCATTGGCGTACTCGTGCACTTTGTAGTGCTCTAGTCGCCGAAACACCGGTTCCCAGGACAAAATGACCTCAGCACATCCGTCCTAAAAATATCAAATGCAGCGTTTGTTTATTTCATCCTGGTAAGGACGGCGCACCTTCATTATGAAGGCATGTTTTTACCTGCATCCCATAAAAATTTTGCTACCTTCTACCTGCCTTCAGCCTGCCTTTATTATAAAAATATCTGCCCCCACCCTGGTTCCTACCTGCCACTGAGGCAGTTTTGACTGCCTCCACTCTGCCACCTACCTCGATACAACGCATTTTTTTTCCTGCCCGCCTAAACGCTGCTTTACCTGCCTCAGAGAAAATACAAAATAGTGGTAAGTAATGGTTTTATTTTAGAAAATAATATAATTAACTAAATCAGAGTTTAAAAAAATTGGTATCGTCAGTAGAAAAGAGCATTTCGTCGTTACTACGGCAAAATGAGCCACTGTCATTATAAAATAGACGTGCCTGTGACTCACTTTAAATTTAAATTAGGACCCTATTAACTAAAAAATGAGTCACAGTCACGTGTATTTTATAATGACACTGGCTCATTTTGCCGTAGTAAGACGATTTACCCAGGTGCAATGAAAGTGTTTTTCCTTTCCAGACCACGTGCAGTCGTCTTTTGAGCAGACGTCTTCCTTTTTGCTGAGAATAAAGTGTTTACTGGCAGCTTCCAATTGCTCGTGTTGCCTCGCGTGCTCTCTTACTCCGTCCTGAAAATACGAAAGAAAGTACAATCAAAAATATATAATATACCGAAAAATGTGCAACTCCTATATAAAAAAGTACGGAAAAGTATGCCATTATAATGAGCCTCTCCATTTAAATGGCACTCTCCATTTAAATGGCACTCTCCATTAAAATGGCATAGTAGTAGTCATTTCAATTCGGCGAGTTAAAATGGAGAGGAAGCCATTATAATAGCCATTTATTGATTTAATTTCACTTCATATATACTTACAAGTGTAATACTGTCCGGGCCGCACGAGTTTTTGCGTGTCGGTCTAATATTGTCCAACACGCAAAAACTCGGACATGCGGCCCGGACAGTTTTACACTTGTGAGTATATTATGTGAAGTGAAATTGAATAAATGGCTATTATAATGGCTTCCTCTCCATTTTAACTCGCCGAATTAAAATGACTACTTTGTCATTTTAATGGAGAGTGCCATTTAACTGGAGAGGCTCATTATAATGGCATACTTTTCCGTACTTTTTTATATAGGAGTTGCACATTTTTCGGTATATTATATATTTTTGATACAATCATTAACAAAAGTGTTTCGACTAAGCGGTATGCTGTTATTTTTAAATAATAACTGGTAGATTGCATGATACAAATATTTTTTCAACATTGCCACAGTAAAATATGCCAAAATTAGAATTAGAAAACAAATATAATTAGATTCTATTCGCAGGACCGTATTATACTACTTAAGTTACAGGTCATAACACAAATTTTATGTCCTTTGTTAAAAATCTGTGTGGGTTTTTTGATAATTTTTTTTTTAAATTATTAGAAAAAATTTAAAAAATTAATTTAATGATTAACTTATTGATGTCATGTTATAAAAAACAAAATAACTCCTTGTAATTACAACTAGTGCATTAGTATCTTTTTTACAAAATAAAAGCAAAGTTACCTTGCTTCTGAAAGTAATAGCACAGGCTTCATCGGCAATACAATGATAATGGTCCTTATACAGTAGTGGGCACAATGGTTTGCAGGGATCATTAGCAGTGTACCTAAAGCAAGATTTTATGACTAAAATTAAATGTAAATAAAATTAATAAAAAAAAATAAAAAAAATAAATATATAAAATAAATTCGAAATAAATAAATAAAATAAATAAAAATAAATACGTAAATTTCCATTTAACATTTTTATACTTAATAAATTTTGAGTTTTTACGTTATCCATTAAAACCGGATAAATTTTTCCCGGTTTTTTTTTCTTTTTTTATGTTCATAACCATTATGGTGGTATAGGAAAAATTTATTGGTATTTGCCAAACAAATTCGTTACAAACGCGTTTGGAGGATTAGATAAAATGAAAGTCTATTCTGATTTATGCAGAAGTGCATACACTTTACTGTATTTGTTATATTATATCTTAATATATATTAAAATTTTAATGAAGTTATTAAGATTTTAATTTCGATTGGCTTTCTTATAAAAGGATAATTTTTATTTTAATTGTTTGAGCGTATAAGACAAGCTCTTCACCCACCTGACGATGTACTTCTTCCAGGACTCCAGCGTGTTTTTGATTTGGGCTTTTACTTCGGAACTGGTCGGCATTCTTTTCTCTTTGGATTGCTCCTCTGCGACCTCCTCCTCCTCCTTTTCAATGGAAGACAGCAGGTTCAGTGGCTGCTGCAGGAGGCTCAGATCAATCCCGGCCGGAGGGTTGGCAACTGCAGCTGGGGAATTAGCAGTAACAGTGTTGGTTTTGGTTTGTGTTGTTACGGGTTTGCTGACAGTGTCTGATGGGTCTGGTACAAAGTTCTGACTGATTGGGTCGTACTGCTTAAACTAAAATCATGCGTCTAACATTAAAATTACAGATTATTACAAAACAAAACGCTGAAATATACAATTTTGTCCATTCCTCGCGAAAACGTGTTCTTGATTTAATCTTAAACTTTTAACTTGTTCTTCTTGAGCTTTAAGTTTGGAATTGGTAGGAATTCTTTAATTCTTAAATTGCTTTTTTGAGACGATGAAGGAAATTTTCCTTTTTGATGGAATTCAGCAAGTTGAGAGGCTGGAAGTGATATAACAAAAAGAATAGCAAAGTTACGATTTTAAAAAAAATACCTGAATTTTTACTCCTTCTGAGGAGTTGGTTTTGAGCAAACGTTTCTGGTCAACGGCTTTGGTTATCTGGGGTTCATTGCTGAACTTCTGCTGACTAGGGACGTAGTGTTTTATTTGAAGCTTGGACTTTACGTCCGGGACAGGAGCTGGTTTCTCGGACTTTACCGTGTTCGATTCTGTGGGTGATACAGTTGAAGGGGTGAATGAGGTGCGCAAAGACTGTAATGCCAACTGTTGAAGATACTCCATTGGGTTGTTGATGAAAGAAATTTTCCTTTTTGAGGGAATTTAGCAAGTTGAGAGGCTGGAAGTGATATAACAAAAAGAAATAGCCAAGTTACGATTTTAAAAAAATACCTGAATTTTTACTCCCTCTGAGGAGTTGGTTTTGAGCAAACGTTTCTGGTCAACGGCTTTGGTTATCTGGGGTTCATTGCTGAACTTCTGCTGACTAGGGACGTAGTGTTTTATTTGAAGCTTGGACTTTACGTCCGGGACAGGAGCTGGTTTCTCGGACTTTACCGTGTTCGATTCTGTGGGTGATACAGATGAAGGGGTGAATGAGGTGCGCAAAGACTGTAATTCCAACTGTTGAAGATACTCCATTGGGTTGTGGATGAAAAAAATTTTCCTTTTTGATGGAATTTAGCAAATTGAGAGGCTGGAAGTGATATAACAAAAAGAAATAGCAAAGTTACGATTTTAAAAAAATACCTGAATTTTTACTCCCTCTGAGGGGTTGGTTTTGAGCAAACGTTTCTGGTCAACGGCCTTGGTTATCTGGGGTTCATTGCTGAACTTCTGCTGACTAGGGACGTAGTGTTTTATTTTAAGCTTGGACTTTACGTCCGGGACAGGAGCTGGTTTCTCAGACTTTACCGTGTTCGATTCTGTGGGTGATACAGTTGAAGGGGTGGATGAGGTGCGCAAAGACTGTAATGCCAACTGTTGAAGATACTCCATTGGGTTGTTAACATTCTAAAATGAATGCTAACTTTAAACCTTTTGAGTATGCATTTTCTCAAATAGATTTAATTATCGGTGGTTAATTGACGACTTTTACGCAATATGTTGTGTCATATAGTCTTCATTTATGCTCATATTAGATTTTGTATAAATGTGTATAGGAAAATCAGCAGCTGCGGGCAGGTTTCAAGAGTTGGAAAACTTGCTCATAAAATTTATATGTTTTACCTGATTATTAATCTGCTGAATAATCCATTAGTTTTTAAATATAAGAAAGGAAAGAGTAAGTAATTAAAAAACATAGCTTTTACACACCAAAAATTTTTTTGATTATGTTTAACTAATTCTAAGATAAGTTTATATGAACGTTATGAGTTGTTAGGAAGTAAAAAAACAAATTTTAAAAAAATTTCTTTCATAATTTAAATTATAATGTAAAAAGCTATGGTTGAATTATATCTGACTGACGCTGAAAATTAGAATGCAGACCTGAAGGGACCAATTAAAATTGTGCGGTAATGACGTTTTTTTTTAAACACAAATAAGAACGCAGAATTATTTTTAATTTCACCTTTTCACAAAATATACAAAAATTTACCAAGTTCAGCTTTTAAAGAATTTGCATTTAGGTTACAATTTAAGTAATTTGATAAATAATTATTAAAATACAGTTTTTAATATTTGTTATTAATCCGCTTTAGTAAAAAATTTTTGAATGTTTTTGTTGTTAAATAGTCATTTAAATACCGCAAATATCGCGGTCAGCTAGATTTTTTTGCCTATAGTATATTTTAAAAAAATAAATTATTGTATATTTACTTGTAAATTGGAATTAGCTCCGATCAACTGAGCAACAAGTGGGGTATTGAATAATTGTTGGATATTTGCCAAACTCTGGAGATTTGCTGCGACACCAGCGGCACCTGAAGTGGAAGCGGCAGGCGAAGGAATCCCCAACTCCCCGCTAGCTTTTTCCTGTTTCTCATGCTTCCGCTTGTGGGAGTACATTTGACTTGTGGAGTGGAGTATATAGTCGCAGCCTAAATAATTAAATAAAAAATAATAATATAAGCGACAACATTTGCTATTCTTATTTGTCGAGATATTGCATTTCTCGTACAGAAAACACTCGATTTTTTCGCTAAAAACACAAAGTGAAGGAAAAAAAGTTTGGGCAAACTTCACAAAATCGCGGGTTTTTAACGAAAAAATCGCGGGTTTTTTGTACAGAAAACGCAATATGTCGACAAATACTGCACCAATCGATGTGGATATTTTTTTGCTTGCGTACAAAACATATATTCACCCGTTTTTTGAATTTGAAACATATATTTGGTCACCTTTTCTGCTCAAAAATATAGAAATTTTAGAAAAACCTCAAAGAATTTTTACCAAACGACTCTACGAACGATTTTGTTTCCCAGCGGTTCCCTATAATACTCGGTTAATTGAGCTTAAATTGGAAAGTTTGCAAAGTCGCAGGATTAAAAACGATATGATTTTGGTATATAAAATTTTATATGGTTTGTTTGACATAGATAGAGATCTGCTTTTTACCATAGAAAAAAACGATAGACTAAGAAATAATGGCTTAAAACCTAAAGATAAAATAAATAAGCTTGATGTGTCAAAAAAAAAATTTTATAAATAGAGTAATAAAAACATGGAACAGATTACCAAAAACATTGTTTTATTAACTACACTAGCACAATTTAAAAACAAAATCAAGTCGTTTGATATTAATAATTTATAATGTAATTTTGTGTTCTTTTTGTATTTATTTGATTCACTTGTTTATAATAACATTTTAGTATCTTTTTTTTACTTGCACGTATAGTTGTCGAAATTTATGACCTGTGCATTTTACTAAAAATAAATAAAAATAAATTGTACGCGGCAAATATCAAAATATATACGCTGCCAAAACAGTTAAAGACAATCTTTATGCTTTTATGTTTATTGCTGAATTCAAAAAATCCCCCTAAATGACGTTGAATGGTTAAAAACCGATAATACCTTTTAGGGCTGTTATATCTAATTAACATGCTCAGGAGCTGTTTTAAAAAAATTTTGGGTTTTATCTACATGCACACAATAGATCTGTTATACTCACACACATGCTAAAGTTAATTTAAACAATTACATTGAAGAATTTTACTTATTAATTACGCATTTAAAATACAAAACGAAATACGTACTAGCACTTTTATTGAGAAATAAAAAATTATATATAGTGATAAAAAATTTGTTAACCGTCATAAGCCTTCTAATAAACACCAAACGTTTTTAACCAAAGCAAATCTAACCCAAACTCTAAATTCATCCTAAAAACGTTTTTGCCTGAATTTAGAGTTTATGTTTAGATTTGCTTACAGTTAAAAACAACAGTAGTTTAAAAAAAACCATAAAGAAACGTTTTTAGTTTTAAAAAAGCTTGAAAGAAAGAGTTGTGTTTACACTAGATAATAAACTGGAAATTCTTCTAAGGCCTTTAAAATCCATTAAATTCTAAAATATATGTGAATAAACCTCATAAACAACCGTGACATAGACAAAAACTAGCATGACGAAAACCTAAAATTTATATTATAGTGTATTTAGTGGATAATAACGGAAGGAAGTTAGAAAAAAACTGTACCTGGTCTGATACAATGTATATGGTTGACCACTCGAGAGAAGGCGCATGCAGGAAAATAACAAAACTCGGATTTCATGTACTTCTTGAATCCATCTTTCACCAACTGTTCGTCCTTCAGATGATGAGCCTTGTGTTTGTCTGTTAATATATTAGGCAAACTATTGATTAGGGCACACTATACTTCTTACTTCAGAGCGTTTCTATGCTTCAACATCGCTTATTTAATCAAAAATTATGGGAGAAAAAATATTTCCGTTCTTAAAACAATCAAAATTTTTACTTATTCATGTTGGAAAAGGCCATTTTAACGCTTTGAATTAAAACGATCGCTGTGAAGTAAGAATTTATTAGTATAGGAATACATTCGAGAAAAAGTTCATTTATTAGTTATGTAAAATTTGTTAACAAATGGCATTCTCCAGGCGTAAAAGTTTCCTGCAACTTTTATAAATTATAGTTTTAAACTCTGTTGTCAAAACTAAAGTTCAATGTAGGGTAACTGACTTAATTTCGGCCACCTTTTTTTATTTTTTTGGATAAGTTTTCTCTGGTTTTTCCAATCGACCCAAAATTTGGTCTAAAAATCAAACGATAGCTATTTTTGTTATTCCAGTGTAAAATTTTAAAAATTCTGTTACACTTAAAGATCAGTGGAGATTTAAAGTTTGGTTTTTATAGTGGCCGAAATTAAGGCGCGAGCCATTAACTTCGGCCACCTAGAAAAAATTGGCTGTAACTATTGCCAAAACGAACAATAAAAGTTTTTAAAGGTTGCAAATTTATCCTTAGGTATTGTTCTTGGTACATATAACTTAATTTTTTCCCGTTTGCAAACTTTTATAGTTATTAGCAAGACTTTAAATAATTATGTCAAAACCTTAAAAAAACAGGTTTTAATAACCTGTATTTTTTTGTTGAATTTTTATTTTTGGCTTAAAAACGTCAAAAAAAGTCAAACGAGCAAGAAAAATTCTTTATAAATACGGTAGTACGATGATATTTAAAAACAGCAAAAAACTGTAGGTTCTTTTACCTAAATTTTAAGGTGGCCGAAATTAACGGAATCTTAAAATGCGCATTTAGTTAAACGCATTGCAAAGTGATTTTGAAGAAAATATCAAAACATGAAAATTAACAATTTTGAACTTTAAATAAAAGTTATTTTAAGGTTATATAGTGCTTCGTTCTAAATTTGATGCAGTTTAAACACAAATTAAAAATCCTGAAATTTACAAAAAATTCACTTTTTGTATGAAAATGTTGATAATGCAGAATAACTTAACTAAAAAAAATTGGCAAAAACACTTTATTCAACATTCATCCAGTTACTTTTGTGCTAGTTCCATTGTGTTATAAAAATAAGCCAATTTTCTAACACCCTAAATTGGTGGCCGAAATTAAGGCGTGGCCGAAATTAAGTCAGTTACCCTACGCCCGATGAGCGATTAAGAAACAAACGAGGGGAACAGGTGCCAAGATTGAACTGAACACAAAATACATCAATTGATTTATTTAAAACAAAGCATTACAACTGCAATATAATAATTAAAAAGACACAGAAATTGTATAATTAAAAATTTTGCCTGTTTTTATAGCAAAAATACTTTAAATACATCTAATTTTTTACGAGAAAGAATGCGTTTGCAAAGTCAAACGTACGCGAAACAAAACACACCGTGGCTGGTGTTTGGTAAAAAACAAAAAATTATCTGGAATAACTAAGCGATATTCTTGCTAATATATCGACAACCGCTGAAAATTAATTTTTTTTTGCAATACATTTTTTTACTAAGTTCATTAAATAAAAAATTGTATTGCAACCTGACGCATCGATTAATACCAAAAACCAAGCGAAAAAAATGCGCCATGATTTAGTATACCACACCTTTAAATTGTTTATTTCTTAAATGTATTATCATTAGACTTTTTAAATTTAAATCTAAACTTAGTGTACTTCTCAGTGTACTTCTGTTTTTAGCAACACAATGTTTTTAACACTCTTCTCTTCAAGTATTAAAAAGAATTTTTTTTAATCGATCCTGTTTGCGTTGTTTAAAAATGTGCCACACTTTTTAATATAATAATAAAAAAAAACTACTGAGCGTGTTTAAGGCAACACGACGTTAGTTTAACGTTAACACAGAATTTTAAATTTATTTAAAAAGTGTACTGCAATAATATGATTTGTAATTTAATACAGAATGACCTTAATACTAGATAAACTATAATATATCATATAGGTAAAACAAAAAATAAAATGCTAAAAACATGCATTCACACCATGCTTCGAATTTAATTATTTAATATTATAAATATAAATAAACTTAGGAATGCAAAGTGAAAAACTTTTTATACTATTTATTAATAAATATTTACTCATTAAAAGCTTAAAACATGCAATAGAAATATAACCAAAAAGCATTTTCTCAAACAATTGCAATCATAAAATTTTCTCATTGTTTCAATATACTTAGATTGAAACAATCCCTATAAATTGGAATAAAACAGGGTTGTTCATATAAAATGTGCGGTAAAACGTAAAAAATACAAATAATTTTAGAATATATACTTGTTTTAATATTTTAAAATTGTTTAATTCTATGTTTTGAAATTTACACTAATAAATCTGCCATTTTTGTTAATCTTTTAAGCATTATTTAGAGTGCAAGTAAACACTTACATCATTGTATAGCTTTAAAACTTGCAGCTAAATATAGATTAGTTTAAAAAATGATGAAAAATTACTGGCATTTTTTGCAGGGTTTTTGGAGTCTTAAACAGAGAACTTGAAGCCGTCAGAAAATTTTGAGCTTAAAGCCACAAAATTAGGCCTTTGAAGTCAAAAGTAAACAAATTGCTAGTGATTTAGGCTTAGGCCCAGCTCCAGGTTCCCCCACTTCCGTCTCCAAATTCCAACAACCTCTGTTCCAACAACCTTAAATTCTACACCGCAAATACATTTTAAGACAGACCCCAGAAAAAATAGTTTGATTAAAAACTCACCCATGTCGCTTTTGTTCTTGAATGAGTGGGTGCAGCCCGGGCGGAGGCAATGGAAATGGGTGGTCCGGTGCCCGCCCTCCATAAAGGGGCAGTCCGGGAAGTGGCAGCTCTCCGAAGCTTTGAAGCGCTGGAAGCCCTCGCGGGCGATGTGAGCCGCCTTTCGATGGGAATTGGCGTGCATTTGGACGTCCGACGTGCTGATGTAGACTTTGTCGCAGCCGTTCTAGAACAAGAATAGTCTGTAGATAGAGTTTATAGAGAGTTTTTATAAGAAGTCTCTAAAGAGTTTCGGGATAATTTCTTTAGATTGTGTTTCTAGAAATTCTCTAGATGGGAGCTCAGGAGGTATCTAAAAAGATTCTCTAGAGAGTCTCTAGATGAAGTCTGTAAAGAGTATGTAAAGATGGAATGTGTAGGGACTTTCTCGATAGAGTTTTTAAAGAGTCGTCAGATACAGTCTTTAGAGAGTCTTAAGGAGTCTCAAGAGAGTCTCTAAACAGTGTCTCTAGAGAGTTTCTAGACAGTGCCTCTAGAGGGTCTCTAGATAGCGTCTCTATGTGTTTAGATAAAGTCCCTAAAAAGTTTTTAGATAGAGTCTCTAGAGGCTGGCTGTATTAAAGGCCTGAATTGTGTTTTAGCAATATGTGTCAATAAATATTTATTTCTAATTTAATATTCTGTTATATATTTTTACATCTCGAAAAAGAATATAAGTTAGTTAAAACGTTATCCTGGAGCCTATTTCATAAAAATGGCTTGTTATTAATTTACAGCTGTAAATTATTAAACGCATATTTTTTTTTGTATTTTTATTAAAAAATATATTCATAAAATTGCGTTCAGAATCTACAAAATTACAAATTTATAAATTCCGTAAATTCCACAGTTATGTACGTATTTTTTAATTAATATAATAAGAAGAAATTAAATGCGTTTATTAATTTACAATTACAAAGATCTTGAAGAAATAAGCGCCTGGGGTCTATTTCATAAAATTTGCTTGTAATTAATTTACAGCTGTAAATTAATAAACGCATATTTTTCTTTTGTATTTTTTATTAAAAAGTATATTAATAAAATTGCGTTTACAATTTAAAAATTACATGTCTGTAAATTCGTAAATTCCACAGTTACGTACGTATTTTTTAATAGAAGTTTTTTTTTAGAAAATTTTTTTAAAAGAAGAAATGAAATGCGTTTATTAATTTACAAATACAGAAAGCTTTATGAAATAGGCCTTAGGTTACAATTTATAATTTTTTATAAGTTGACCCTTTTATTTGCTAGATTTTATTTACCAATAACATTTTTTGGTACTGTACTTTTTATAAATATTAAATGTAGCGTCTGTTTTGAGAAGAGAATAGTGAATTTGCAATCGTCAAAAATGTTGAGAAATTGAAGCAGGAATTTCAATCCCTAAAGATTAGTTTAGGTGTCGGTTTTAGCATATAAGCTTGGATAGAGGTGTACCAACTTAACACGTTCACAAAGCTCCTCACTTACGGCTTCAAACTCCAAATTTTCAGCTCCA
>JASAMX010029552.1:0-12785 GCA_030248175.1 Microlaimidae sp. YZB2_3 | reverse complement strand
GTATCTCAAAACAAAGTCGTTCCTGTCCCAAAATCTCGGATACACATACAACTATGCCTGATATATTTCATGCTTTAAGGGATATCTTACACCCCACCACTCTGAATACTGAGGGCTTGGGCTTTGCTTACCCACCTTGTTTTAGTTAAAAAAATTCATCTTTTTTTTCACTTTCTCGTAAATACTTCTTCGTCCCTTTTCCCTTTTTTAATACCTATAAACGCATTTAAAAGGTTTAAGTCGCCCTAAAACAATACTGTCAAAAACAAAGTAATTTGGTTTCATTTTTGTTTTCGCTTTCAGGCAGATACATGGAAGCCACAAATCCGGTCTGTGCAAGCTAAACAGGAGAGAGGCCTGCATCCTCAGCGGAGAAATCCTGCGCCTCCCCTATCAGCGAACTCCCCCCAGCGGGAAAGGGGGTCTCTACATGGACATAACCTGCCGCAAAAAAGACGGGGAGATCTGTTTTTTTATTGTACGTTAATTTAGTTGATTTGTGTTAATTGGTATCTTATTAACATACATAAAACTCAAAGTATAAGTATAATCTTTTGTATAACTTTTTGCTTTAATTTTGAACCTCTTTGCTTATTATAATCAAACCTATAATTTCACTTTTTTTAGTGACTTGGAAATTTTCAAGAGTAAATAGTATGTTTGAGCTTCTAAAATTTTAAACTATTTAACGCAAAGTAACAAATTACGCAAAAAGTTTTAGCTAAGGTCCTTAAACGTTTGACTACTTCCTAAAGAAAAAAAGTTTAAATACCACCTCTAAAAACCTTAATATGATAATACCTTTCCCAGCTTTATGGTTCAATGATGAAATTCACACAGACCTGTACTGAGTAAGTGTCAATGAAAAGATACAAATAGAGTTCTGAGAACCAATTTTAATTTTCCTTTCACAAAGGATTAAAAAATTTTAACAAGTATAAACTGAAAGTCTCAGGCTGTTAAAACCGTGGTGGTTTAAATTAAAAGCATGATGTAGAACAAAAATGCTTTCTTAATACGCTTTTTTACGCGTTAAAATAACAAAAAAAGAATTTCGTTTATTGTTATTTGAGTGATACTTCTTTTTGTAACGCATCGTGGTCATAGTTTACCATCCATTTTATTTCTAATTAAATAAAAGATCTCACTTTAAATATTATTGTTTATTTAGAGCCTACATGTCCCCAAGCAATCACCACAACTCCGAGGGTAAAACGGAGCGCTACAAACCTCCGCCCTCCTCCACCTCCCCCGGCCGTCACGCCCGTTCCAAAAAACTGCGGAGCTCTCCCGGGAACGACGCTCCGCCCCACGCCCCACCAGGCGCTCCGGAGGCGACGGGGGCAGCGCCACCCCGTCCCACCCCCGGCGGGGTCAATTTTCCCCGGACAGCCGTCCCCGGGGCCTCCCCGGCGTCCCCACGGAAGCGGAGCGACCAGCCGACGGACGGCGGCAGTTGGAGGAAAGATTTTTTGAGTTCGTGACTCCCTCTGGGGGTCCAAATGGCCCTGAAGGGAAGGACGGATAGACCGGTGCGCGTACCGTGGAGGAGAGACGATATTCGAGTACTGGAAGCTAAAGAGAGG
Organism: Microlaimidae sp. YZB2_3; assembly: GCA_030248175.1. Taxonomy (NCBI): domain Eukaryota; kingdom Metazoa; phylum Nematoda; class Chromadorea; order Desmodorida; family Microlaimidae; species Microlaimidae sp. YZB2_3. The sequence goes on along the minus strand of JASAMX010029552.1, from coordinate 11,199 downwards.
GGTGAGTGAACGACTCACAAAAACGAGAGAAAGAAGTTTTGGGGTTAAGGGACAGTTGGGAGTGTTTAAAGGTTTTTTATCAGGAGGGAGTGGATTTTCAAAAAGAAAGTCGGCGCCGGATGTTCGAAAATTAAATTCATTGTCTTTTTTACTTGAAAAAAAATAGGAGCAAAGCTAATTTATTTAACACAGAAAAGATAAGGTGCGGCAGTACAGTAGCAAGACCGTATTTCTTTTAATTTATAAAAAAGGGATTTCCCGCTGCGCTTAAGCACGCGAGGCTACAGGCTACAGTATCTCTCTCTCAAATCTCAGGCAGGTTTTTGTTTTAGGTTTTTAAGAGAAGAAGAGAGAGATGGGAAAAATTAGTTTTGAGAAAAAGTGGAAAAATTGAACCATAGGATTGTTTAAGGTATTTATTGCTCAAACTATCGGATTTATTAATTTTTAGAAAGTAGAACTATAAGAGAGTAGAAGTAATATTTTTGAAAAAGTACATAGGACAAGATGCGTAAAAAGAGGAAGAATCTTGTCTTAGCGGGAAAGTCAAAACGGTGAGATAAAAAACGCCGTGTGGATTCTTATTTAGATCATTGATCCCGCCAAGCTTCGTTTCTCGATGGTTGCGATTTTCGCTCATAATGGCAATAACAACGAAGGATTAGATTAGAGGTTTTGTTTAGGGCAACGGTAATAAGCCCTTCTTAACGCCGAAGCACGAAGAAGAGAAAATGCCTAGAGCAGCGCGTTTACTTGTTGCTATGCGGTTATTATAATAAAGCTTCAAAAGTGAAATATTATAATAATAATAGTATATAAAAATAAAGTAATTCAGAGTCCTTAGCGTATAATACCCTTTTTATAGCATATTCCTTGGTCTCGTCATTTTCCTTTATACTTATGCAGAATAAATTGTTTCTTGTTATCGTCGCTCCCCCTGCGGCCGGTTCTTATAAATAGCGTGGACTATGACTCCTCTGTAGTATATATGGTCCCGTTTTAATTTAATAGTCATTCATAGATCGTGGCTCTTTTGCCGTAGTAATTTATGTAACGGGCTTGATTGTTGTTGCCTGTTAGGAATAATAGAGTTTAGAAAATATTTAATATTTATTCTTTAAGCTCCCTGAATTTAATATGTAATTATGAACCTTTTCAGTATCGTTTAATTTATGTTATTGACTAAAACTCATCAGTGACATAAGACAATAATGCGGTAATTTGTAACTGACGTTAGTTAAGCATAAAACAGCTGTTTTTTAAGTTACTCGTCCTAAAACTCGCCTATTCGTGGTTTTTTTTGCTAAATAATAAAACGCGGCGGGAGTTAAACGTCAGAAGAATGGAAACTTTTTTGTATCATTATTGTTTATAACATTATTTTGTGTAATATTTTGGAATCCCTAGTTATTTTACAGAAAGCAAAGATACTATCAAGCAGTATTATTAAAAAATTTTTAAAATAGCACGAATTAGTACAATATTAGTACACATCGATTATAGAGCGCGGTATGCGTAAGAATCTTATAAATACAAGATGAGTGAATGCAAAGTTCTAAATGTGATTATAGGGAAATTAATAGGTAAAATAATTAATAATATTTGAGCGTCGAAATGCTCCGCACATTCCGGCGTCAAAAAATAAGGCTAATTCGCGTTAAGAGGAGGGTTATTACGAAACGGGGTCGGTTCCGCCGCGTTGGAAAGGGAAGGTCGGACGGAACCAAGAGTCGGGCCATCGTTTCGAAAATACCCTCCATGTTAACGGCGAATTGACGCTTTAACTTTTGACGCCGGACCATTTAGATTTTGAACTATTATATTTTATTTTCTTTATTTTTAATATTTACTTAGATCACGATTCGTTAGACCTAATCAACATAAAAGCCTGCATAATCTAATCCTTAAAGTTGTAAAATATTGCATTGTGATATCTTAAAAATATTTTTAATAAAAAATGTTGGCTAAATATACTATTTCTTCGCTAGTATACGTAGAAGTCCAAAAAAATTCATATGTTATAATATGATAAAGTTTCCTTCTTCTGCGTTTACTCCCGCCCGCGTTTTTTTTTAGCAAAAAACCGAATAGGCGAGTTTTAGGACGAGTAACTTAAAAAAGCTGTATGCTAACTCCAGACAAATAACAAATTGAGAGCCGAACATTTTTGACAAATCAAAAGTAATCTCAAAAAGTAAAATTATATATTAATTCCAGTGTGTATAACTGTAAAGAAGATTTAAAACAAAACAAAGAAAGATATGAATTATTTTTTTAAACATTGTAGCCTTCTATGTTTAAACTTGCTTAACAGGCAACAACAATCAAGCCCATTTGCCATTACGTCGTTACTACGGCAAAATGAGCCACTGATCGTATGAAATATATGTGACTGTGACTTATTTTAAATTTAAAACAGGACCATATATACTACAGAGTGAGTCATAGTCACGCGTATTTTATAATGAACCTGGCTCATTTTGCCGTAGTAACGACGATTAACGAGTAAAAACAATTTTTATCTGCATAATGGTTTATAATAAAAATCTGACAACCGTAAGTGAATATGCTATAAAAAGGGTTATTTTGTACGCTAATCGAAAAAATTTTGAGATTAGGCTCTGTGTAATTACTTTTATTTTGTTATATACTATTTATTTATTATAATATGTCACCTTTTCTAAGTTTTGTCTGACGTTGCACAGCAGGGTGATTAGGCGATTGTAAACTTGTTCTTCTTGCTCTCTCAGCATTTTCTCTTCTTCGTGCTTCGGCGTGAGGCTATAGTGCTGACTCTTTATCATCTCTTGTTATTGAACAAATAAGAAATCCACACGACGTTTTAAATAATCTAAATAAGAATCCACACGGCGTTTTTTATCTCACCGTTTTAATTTCCGCTTAGACAAAATTAGAAAATTTTTCACTTATCCTTTTTAAAAATTTACGCATCTTGTGCTATGTACTTTTTAAAAATGGTAATACTGCTTGATAGTTCTACTTTCTAAAAATTAATAAAATCGATAGTTTAAGCAATAAATAAATTAAACAACTGAAAAGGTTCAAATTTTTTTCCACTTTCTGCAAAACTAGATTTGTACCCAGTCTACTCATACTTCTTCTCTTAAAAACCTAAAACAAACCTATGGTAATTTAGGAAGATAATGTAGCCTGTAGCGTCGCGTGCTTAACGCAGCGGAAATCCCTTTTTATAAATTAAAAGAAATACGGTCTTGCTACTGTCTGCCGCACCTTATCTTTTCTGTGTTAAATAAATTAGCTTTGCTCCTATTTTCTTTCAAGTAAAAAAGACGATGAATTTAATTTTGCGGACATCCGGCGCCGATTTTCTTTTGAAAATCCACTCCTCCTGATAAAAAACCTTAAACACTACCCAACTGTCCCTTAACCCCAAAACCTTTTTTCTCGTTTTTAAGTCGTTCACTCACCCTTCTCTTTAGCTTCCAGTACTCGAATATCGTCTCTATCCACGGTAGGGGCACCAGTCTATCCGTCCTTCCCTTCAGGGCCATTTGGACCCCCAAGGGAGTCACGAACTCAAAAAATCTTTCTTCCAACTGCCGGCGTCGTCGCTGGTCGCTCCGCTTCCGTGGGGACGCCGGGGAGGCCCCGGGGACGGCTGTCGGGGAAAAATTGACCCCGCCGGGGGTGGACGGGGTGGCGCTGCCCCCGTCGTGCGCTCCGGAGCGCCTGGTGGGCGTGGCGGAGTGCGTCGTTCCCGGAGAGCTCCGCAGTTTTTTGGACGGCGTGACGGCCGGGGAAGAGGTGGAGGAGGGCGGAGGTTTGTAGCGGTCCGGTTTACCCTCGGAGTTGTGGTGATGCTTGGGACAGTAGCTCTAAATAAACAATAATATTTAAAGTGACTGTTATTTAATTAGAAATAAAATGGATGGTAAACTATGACCACGATGCGTTACAAAAATAAGTATCACTCAAATAACAATAAACAAAATTCTTTTTTTTTTGTTATTTTAACGCGTAAAAAAGCGTATTAAGAAAGCATTTTTGTTCTACATCATGCTTTTAATTTAAACCACCACGGTTTTAACAGCCGGAGACTTTCAGTTTATACTTGTTAAAATTTTTTAATCCTTTGTGAAAGGAAAATTGAAATTGGTTCTCAGAACTCTATTTGTATCTTTTCATTGACACTTACTCAGTACAGGTCTGTGTGAATTTCATCATTGAACCATAAAGCTGGGAAAGGTATCATATTAAGGTTTTTAGAGGTGGTATTTAAACTTTTTTTCTTTAGGAAGTAGTCAAACGTTTAAGGACCTTAGCTAAAACTTTTTGCGTAATTTGTTACTTTGCGTTAAATAGTTTAAAATTTTAGAAGCTCAAACATACTATTTACTCTTGAAAATTTCCAAGTCACTAAAAAAATGAATTATAGTTTTGATTATAATAAGCAAAGAGGTTCAAAATTAAAGCAAAAAGATTATACAAAAGATTATACTTATACTTTGAGTTTATATTATGTTAATAAATACAATTAACACAAATCAACTAAATTAACGTACAATAAAAATAATCTCCCCGTCTTTTCCGGTAGAGGTCATGTCCATGTAGAGCCCTTTTCGCTGGGCGCAGGTCACGTGATAGGCGGAGGCGCAGGATTTCTCCGTGCACTGAATGCAGGCCCCTTCTTGTTTCTTGCACAGACCGCATTTTAGCTTCCATCTATCCGCCTGAAAGCGAAACAAAAATGAAACCAAATTACTGTTTTTGACAGTATTGTTTTAGGGCGACTTAAACCTTTTAAATGCGTTTATAGGTATTAAAAAAGGGAAAATGGAGGAAGAAGTATTTACGAAGTGAAAAAAGATGAATTTTTTTAACTAAAACAAGGTGGGTAAGCAAAGCCCAAGCCCTCAGTATTCAGAGTGGTGGGGTGTAAGATATCCTTAAAGCATGAAATATATCAGGCATAGTTGTAAATGTGTATCCGAGATTTTGGGACAGGAAGGACATTGTTTTGAGATACAGGCATAAGTGTTTTTGGTCGGGTCCGCTAGGGGGGGATCCACCCCCGGGTGGAAGGCCAAAATTTTTTTAGCGGGTGCAGGGGGGTCCGGACCCCCTGATTTTATAGGGGGGTCGACCCCGAGTGCGGGATTTGAAATTTAGGGGGTCAGGGGTCAGGGGGGTCTAATTTTTTAGCAAAATTTTTTTAACTCAATAATTTAAGTGTTTGTAGGTCTAATATTGAATTTTATGTATTAAAACAGCCTATTTAGGCCTAAAAAAAGTGAAAACTAAAAACTAAAAAAACTAAAAAACCGTGTTTTTGACAGTAAATAAAAAAATATACTTTCAAGTTGGTCGGGAGGGGGGAGGGGGGTCAGCTCGCATGGGAGGCAGGCCGGAGAGGTTTGGGGGGGGGGGGGGGGTTAACACACCAAAATTTGGCTCTAAGAAGGGGTGAACCCCCCCCCCCACTCAAAAAAGTGGAGGTCCCCTAATATGGGGTTTAATCTCCCCATTCAAGTATGTCTTGTCTTATCATAGATGAACACGGTCAAAAAGCTAGGGGGGTGTTTACCCTGGGTAAATGACATTTCAAAATTTAGGGGGTCCTAGGGGGGGGGGGGGGTCGAACCCCCTAGCTTTCTAGGAGGTCAACCTGGGGTGAAAGATTTTGAAACCTAAAGGGGGGTCAGGTGGGGTCCAATTTCCGAAACAAAATACTTTAAAACCATTAAATGTTTAATAATAGTTTTTTTATAAGATAATACTACATTTTATTGAATAAAAAGCGATATTTAGGTATAAAAGGGCGTAAAAACATAAATTTGTGTTAAAAATTTACGTTTTTGGAAGAAAATTTAGTATAAGGGGGGTCAGGGGTAAAAAATTCGAAAATTTGGAGGGAGGGGCCCCCTGGATTTTTTTCTAGGGGGCCCAAATTTTCGAGGCTAGGGGGGTGGACCCCACCCTACCCCCCTTGTTCATCTATGTGTGTTATGCACAAAGATCGCAAGGATTGGAATGGATCATGGATCCAAAATGGACTAGAATTAAAGCACATATTTAAAGTAAAATCAAAAAAGTTTTAAAGGCGTTAAAAAGGCGGGGGATGATTTTTAAATCAGCAGAAATAGGGAAACTATTATAATTCGTTAGAATATGTGGACAGGGATAGTGCGGTGAAGGAGGGGGTAAGAAGGGGGATATAAAGATGTTATCTGCCTAAAAATAAGTTTAATCACAACCACCACAACAAAAACCTAGCAACCTACCGGGACTTTGGAGACGTGAATGATTGGTTCCATCCGCTCCGGGTCCTCGAATCGTACCTCCGGGATCCACCAGACGCAGCTGATGTGGGCCCAGCGCTCCCCACTTCGGGTGCACTTCATGGCCCCGCCGCGGTTGGGGCAGAGGATGCAGCTTAGCGGGCGCAGAGGGGAGATCCGACACGCCCGACAGATCCACGGACCTATAAATTATATTAAAATTATAGAATTGTTGTTGTTGCATTACCTGAAACTTATTTTCCTTATGCAGATTATGCGAACGGCAGGCGCTAAGACAAGCCAGGAGGGACAAAAAAATTTAACCCTTATGGTTGAGTTGAGACTCTTTGTCTAACATTAATAACGACGTTGGCAACCTTTACCGCTAGTGTTCACTGCAGGCAGTGTTTACCCATTCCGAGGTCTTCGTCTAAAGGATTTTTTAAGTCGCTTTATATTGATCTTACTATTTGGCGTCGTACATGGGCAGCATAGGTGTTCCTGCAAGGCCAGACCAGTGGTACAAAACAAACTCCACACACTATAGAGTTATATTTGTCCACTGGTTTTCAGATGGAAAAGTGACATGTGGCCGACGTACAACAACCTTTTTCTAGCCATGCCAAGCTGGACTCATTTCTATGAGAGAAAAAATCCAACAACCAGGTGGTACCTGTAGGCCCGTTGGGTGCTGCCCGAAGGTCAGCACGGTTCTGGTGGCTCAATGAAAAGTATAATAACGTAACAACTCCCGTTGAGATGATGTTTCAAAAATTGTGAGCACCCAGCAGACGGGGGGGGGGGGGGGTGGCCGCCCCCCCCCCCCCGAACGGTCGGAGGAGGAAAAATAGGATAGTGGTTGGGTGGGGGAGGGGCGGGCGCCCCCCCCCCCCCCCCCTCGTTGGTGGAATCATCGTAATTTGGGGGTCAGAGGCTAAAATTTAAATTTTCTGCGCCTCGCTATCGCTCGGCGCCAACTTTGAGATTCCTATATCCTTGACCCCCGAACCAAAACCTTTTCCGCTTCGCTTCCTCGCGGTCCTTTTTGTTCTCTTTTCTCGTTTTTTGTTGCCTGATGCTATGTTCTTTCGTTGTCATATTTTTATAATAATAGTATGATATATAGTACACTCTATTGGTTGATTTTGTCCTCCCCCTCCTATTTTCCTGCCGCCTATGCTTTGCTTGTTTTTTTTTCTATATGTAAAGACGGATATCTATACTGGAGCCAGATGCTGCTCTGTGTTTTGGTTTCTGTGGGTTTGCCAGGGGTCTGACTATGCTCTATTCCTTTTTTGTAAAATCCGGCTCTGCCATGTGTGCTTTGTATTTTTACTAAGAAACCGTTTTTCCGCTAAAACATTTAGATAATAGGTTATTAGGCCAAACAGTGGATTATACAACTTTATCTACATTCTTGCTTTGTACGTTTTCTAAAATTAGGGGGGGCTCCGCCCGCCCCACCCCCCCCAAATTTCGGGAGGGAGGGGGGGGGGGGGGGGGCTCTCCCCGCCCCCCCCCCTGAAATTTTTTTGTACTACAATCCGCCCCCCCCCCCCAAAATAACTCTGGCTCGTTCCTGGCACCCAGAGACGCTCGTTGGTGGAATCATCTAGCGCGAAATGCTCCCTGGACTATGACTGAGTCGTAAAAGTGACCTCTTTTTCTGTTCTCGCCAGCGATTATTGGGTTCTCAGATGATTTATGCAATTGTTTTATCTTTTCACACAAACTCAGAACAGGTCTGTGTTGAGTTTCTCATCATTGAACTCAAAACAGATAGTATATTGATAATCATTTAAAGCTCTTCTTTGGTTTTATTAACAAAAGGATATAAAATAGTGCAATTACAAGGAAAAAAATGACTATATTCCAATTTTTGATAAAAAAATACTTTACCTTCGGGCAGGGGTCCAGTTCCATAACAAGACTGGTGGACGGCCATGTCACAGCGGTCGCAAAATACAATCTGATCGTCCAATTCGGAATCCGGCTACAAATTAAACACTGTTTTTTTATTAAGATTTCCATTATTTATCACAACAAATATACGGAATGAATTGACTTTTAACAAAGTAAAATACATGACAAAAACATGCTGAACTACTGTCATTATTCTTTTAGAGACCATAACTTCCGCTACTGGCAATTTTAGGGAGGGACCGTCAAACGGGAAAAATTAATGAAATGCGCCGAACCCAGGCCGCGCAACCATCCTTAAATTCGCAATCTTCACAGAAGGTGCGGGAAAAATAGTACTCCGTGGTCATTACTTAAGCGATCGATAAATGTTACCTTAAAACAGACGTCGCATACGGCCTCCTCGTCCCTCTCTTGGTCCGCCGTCTTGATGCCGCAGTTGGCGGCGGCCGTTTGGATATTCTCGTAGCAGAGGAGCTCCAACTTCTCCAGCACCTGCTCCAACACCTCTTCCGCTATCGGAGACAACTCTAAATCAACAATTACATAAATACGACAGGAGTGCACTACGAGAGAAATTTATACTATAAACGCTTCAAAAAAATAAGACAAAAAACAAAACAAACGGAAGCATACAGGGTTTTTGCTATTTTAGTGAGAAAATTAGTGTTGGGTGTACTCCATAAGTGCCTTCAGTATTGTGGACGATCAGATTGTATTTTGCGACCGCTGTGACATGGCCGTCCACCAGTCTTGTTATGGAACTGGACCCCTGCCCGAAGGTAAAGTATTTTTTTATCAAAAATTGGAATATAGTCATTTTTTTCCTTGTAATTGCACTATTTTATATCCTTTTGTTAATAAAACCAAAGAAGAGCTTTAAATGATTATCAATATATTGGTAGTTCAATGATGAGATCAACACAGACCTGTTCTGAGTTTGTGTGAAAAGATAAAACAATTGATCTGAGAACCCAATAATCGCTGGCGAGAACAGGGTCACTTTAGACTCAGTCATAGTCCAGGGAGCATTTCGCGCTTAGATGATTCCACCAACGAGCGTCTCTGGGTGCTCACAATTTTTAAAACATCATCTCAACGGGAGTTGTTACGTTTTTATAATTTTCATTGAGCCACCAGGACCGTGCTGACCTTCGGGGAGCACCCAACGAGCCTACAGGTACCAACTGGTTGCTGGATCTTTTCTCTCATAGAAATGAGTTCAGCTTGGCATGGCTAGAAAAAGGTTGTTGTATGTCGGCCACATGACAGTTTTCCATCTAGCAAACCAGTAAACAAATACAACTCTATAGTGTGTGGAGTTTGTACCACTGGCCTGGCCTTGCAGGAACACTTATGCTGCCCGTGTACGACGTTAAATAAGGCGACTTAAAAAATGCTTTAGACGAAGACCTCCGAATGGGTGAATACTGCATGCAGTGAGCACTCTAGCGGTAAAGGTTGCGACATTGTTATTAATGCTGGACGAAGAGTCAACCATTTGGTAAATTTTTTTCGTCCCTCCTGGCTTGTCTTAGCGCCTGCTCTTGCAGAGGGAAGATAAGTTTCAGGTAATGCAACAACAACTAGTTCTATAATTTTAATATAATTTATAGGCCCGTGGATATGTCGGGCGTGTCGGATCTCTCCTCTGCGCCCGCTAAGCTGCATCCTCTGCCCCAACCGCGGCGGGGCCATGAAGTGCACCCCGAAGAGTGGGGAGCGCTGGGCCCACATCAGCTGCGTCTGGTGGATCCCAGAGGTACGATTCGAGGACCGACGGATGAAACCATTTCACGTCTCCAAAGTCCCGGTAGGTTGCTAGGTTTTTGTTGTGGTGGTTGTGATTAAACTTATTTTTAGGCAGATAACATCTTTATATCCCCCTTCTTACCTCCTCCTTCACCGCACTATCCCTGTCCACATATTCTAACAATTATAATAGTTTCCCTATTTCTGCTGATTTCAAAATCATCCGCCGCCTTTTTAACGCCTTTAAAACTTTTTTGATTTTACTTAAATATGTGCCTTAATTCAAGTCCATTTTGGATCCATGATCCATTCCAATCCTTGCGATCTTTGTGCATAACACACATAGATGAACAAGGGGTAGGGTGGGGTCCACCCCCCTCAGCCTCGAAAATTTGGGCCCCCTGAGAAAAAAAAAATCCAGGAGGCCCCTCCCTCCAAATTTTTCGAATTTTTTACCCCTGACCCCCCTTATACAAAATTTTCTTCCAAAAACGTAAATTTTTAACACAAATTAATGTTTTACGCCTTTTTATACCTAAATATCGCTTTTACTCAATAAAAATGTAGTATTACTTTATAAAAAAACTATTATTAAACATTTAATGGTTTTAAAGTTTGTTCTGAAATTGGACCACCTGACCCCCTTTTAGTTTTCAAATACCTTTAACCCCAGGTTGACCCCCTATAAAGCTAGGGGGGTTCGACCCCCCCCCCCTAGGGGACCCCCTAAATTTGAAATGTCATCTACCCGGGGACACCCCCTAGCTTTGTGACCGTTTTCATCTATGATAAGACAACACATACGTCAATGGCCCTGTATCCATAGGTGTTTTTGGGGGGGGACAGTGGGGTGCACCCCCCCTAGAGCCAAAATTTTGGACCCCCCCCCCCTCCCCCCCAAAGCTCGAGAGTGGTCCGGCCTGACACCCCCAAGCGAGGCTGACCCCCCTCCCCCTCCCGACCAACTCAAAGATATATTTTATTTACTGTCAAACACGGTTTCTAGTTTTTTAGTTTTTAGTTTTATCTTTTAAGGCCTAAATAGGCTGTTTTAATACATAAAAATTCAATATTAGACCTACAAACACTTAAATTATTGAGTTAAAAAAAATTTGTGCAAAAATTAGACCCCCTGACCCCCCCCCCCTAAATTTGAAAATCTCTTACTGTAACCAATTAAACTTAGGGTTCCGCACCCCCCTTACCCTAAAATTTTGGCCTTCCACCCGGGGGCCCACCCCCTAGTGGTCTGACCAAAACACTTATG
>JASAMX010029550.1:0-11158 GCA_030248175.1 Microlaimidae sp. YZB2_3 | reverse complement strand
TTGAAACGGTGGGAGCAATAAAACGGGGGGTATGCAGGGGAGAAAAGGAAAAAAGAGAAAAAAAAAGGAGAAAAAAGAGGGGAAAAAAAAGAAAAAAAAAGGAAAAAAGAAAAAAAAGGACAAAAAAGAAAAAAAAATTAAGTAAAAATATGTCTAAAATCACACATGAGCATGGACCGGCAAGCTAGGGAGGTGGCTACCCCGGGTAAATTGCCCTTTGAAAGCTAGGAAGGGGGTCTAGGGGGGTCCGTATCCCCTTAGCTTTTTAGGTTTTAGGAGGGGGGGGTCGACCTTGGGTAGACCAATTTGAAATCCAGAGGCGAGGGGGTCAGAAGGGCACCGATTTTCAAACAAAGTCACATTAAATGATTTATTCAAGTTTTTTAGCACTAATAAAGAATTTTATACACTAAAATAGGCTATTTAAGGTCTCTCCGGAAAGTTTTTATTGCAGCCTTTTTAACTTTCATATAAATTTTTTAAGGAAATATTACTGTATTTCACGAGATCTCGTATGCCAAAAATCGCGATTTTCCATACTTAAGAAAACTATCCGGAGTGACCTTAAGAATAAAAAGAGTACAAAAGTACTGTTGTTTACTAAAAAAATCGTCTTTGTGACAGTAAATTTTGACCTAAATTCATACCCACATTTGACTCGGAAGGTGGGGAATGGGGTCGCTTTAGAATTCCAGAGGGGGGGGGCGGGTGTCAAAATATAAAGATTTTGGGGGGAGGGGGCCCCTAGATTTTTTTAGGGGGGTCCGAAATTTCGAGGGTAGGGGGGTGGCCCCACCTAACCCCCCATGGTCATGTATGTCTAAAATGGTTTAAAAAGCATTGAAATAGGCTAAAAACTGTTAAAAATTGGCGATGAGGGCGTCAAAATAGGTTAAAAATGGCGTCATAATTTTAGGGTACTTTTTCATTTTTGCGCGGGGAGGGAGGGGGAGGCAATAAAACGGGGGGGAACCCTCCAATAAAGCGGGGGGTATTTTCAGACCGTGCACAGGTCTGCTTCAGTTTACTCTGGGTACGGGCTTGTTTTAGATTAAACCAATAATGGTAGGTTGGTTCTCAAAAACAGAATTTAGAGACTCATTTCTAGGAAAAAACTTTTAAACGTTTCAACCGCGTCTACTTTTAGGAGTTTCTTAGTGAAAGGTTTTTTATTTTTATTTTTATTTTTTAATTTTAGTTGGATCACTGAAAAAAAAACCCGTGTTAATTTTAACAGATAACACCCATACGATTAAACAAAAATTGTTGTTTTTTAGTTCGTTAATATACCTAATACAGACCTGTGCACGGTCTGGAAATGCCCCCCCCCGCTTTATTGGAGGATTTGCCCTCCCCCCTCCGCCAAAAAATGAAATAGTACTCTAAAATTATGACGCCATTTTTGATCTATAATGACGCCATCATCGCGAACTTTTTGCAGTTTTTAGCCTATTTCAATGGATTTTAAGCCATTTTATACCTATTTTACATTTTTCTGTCCCTTTTCCCTTCTTTTTCTCTCTTTTTTTTCTCCCCTGCATGTCCCTTCGTTTTATTGTCCCCCCGTTTGCCGTTTTGGAATTGCCCCCCCAATAAAACCCCGAGGGGGGCAGTGCACAGGTCTGCTAATATTGTCCATCGTAAATGATTTTATTTTAATTTTAAATAAATTGGGGACACTTTGCTTCCGGACTACTTCGTTCCTGGGAAATTTTGTGAACGCATTTTTTGCGACTCTCTTAAAGATGGAAACCATAAATTTTCCTAAGCCTAAGCGAAACCTAAAAATCAAACAAATCTTTTTTGTGATAAATTTATAAAATTGGCCGAAATAAGCCAAGAACGAGGTTGGTCCCAGCAAAAAATAATAAATTTGCAAAAATTTCTTGGGAGCGAAATGGGTCAGGAGCGAAGTGGCGGGAGCGAAATGGGGGTTTCTATTTTAAATACGTTAATAATTATATTTTGACATTTTCTATTGTTTATTTTAAATCTTATAAAAACAAGTAAAAACAAAACCTCGCTTTCCATATCTTCCTTATTTTTTAAAATTTGCTTAGAGTTTGCCACCAAAAATTCACTGCTAGCAATAAGTTCTGACGGTAAATACCGCCAACAAATAGCAGGAAATCGCACCGTCAGATCTAAAAACAAACAGAGCATTAAAAACTAAATGTTTTGCTTAACAAAGTTATTGTTACCACAGAAACTACGTTTTAGGGAAGTAATCAGGGAAGCGGGGGCGGAGAATTTAGGTGAAGGAACCCCCTCCCTGCTCCAAACGGTAAGACAGAAGGAAAAATAAATATAATAAATACCGCGCTCCCCAAAAAAAATCCCGATTATAGCCGACACCCCCCTCTAAAATTTGGGGGTACAGCGGACACCCCTCCTAAAATTTAGCGGGTCCCAGTACTAAAACGCTAAAAATGGGGTATTTGAGGTATACCCCAAAAAAAATTTTGGGACACCCCCCAATTTCGGGGGTCGGGTATACCATACGCATACCCCCCAAAATTCGGCAGGCTGCCCACTTATGCTGCTGCCCCCCAGATTACTTTTTAGGGTTAGTATTTACCCCCTGGACCGTCCCCCTCAAATGAAATCCTGGGCACTCCACTGCCCCAAATGACTCCCAAAATGCAAAAAATTCCCCTAAAATGAAACCCTTGGCACGTTTTAGTAGGTATTTCTTTTTCCACGATTTGAACAAAAATAATTTGGGTATTTACAAGATGTTTAACTGATAGACGCCATTTCAAATACATTTTTGTCTTAAAATTTTTTAATATAGCAATAATACTGTGGTGTGGCGTGGCCAGGAGAATGGGATGATGTTTCCCTTAAGGTCTATTCTGGTCAAGCTTTTTGCAATTGAAAGTTTTCTGAATGCGGAAGTTTTAAATTTAATGTTGTCTCCATTTAATGCTAAGTTAAATTTATATTATAGCCGACATCCCCCATTAAAATTTGGGGGTACCCTGGACACCCCCGCGCCCGCCCCTAAAATTTGGGTGGTACCAGTACTAAAAACTCTAAAAATGGGGTATTTGAGGTATACCCCAAGAAAATATTTTGGGACACCCCCCTCTCCAAATTTCGGGGGTCGGGTATACCCCTCAAAAAATCCGGGAGGCTGCTTATCTATGCTCCCTTTCCTCTATTACCTTCGAAATTTTGAAAGTTTGTCTTTTCTGATAAAATTAACACATTTAATCAAACAAAATGTTTGTTTATCAGGTCTTATTTTTTACTTTCCATTCACTTTCTTACCATTTTAAAGCATTTTACTTTACTTCTAATTTTAATTAAAATTAGTACTTTACTATTACTTATTAAGATCAGTACTTTACCTCTAATTTTGTCGTCATATCCACCAGGTACTAATACGACTTCTCGAGAAGAACTTAAAATGACTGGATCTTTTTCTTGGTTTTGAAAACCACCTCGACTTATTTCACCTAAATTAATAGATTTTAATTGCATAATTGAAGAATTAATAACGGTATATAAGGGGTTTATTAACTTGCACAAGCCAAAAAGCGGGCCGCGGTCCGCCCAACCACCCTCTCCATCCTCCTCCACTATTAGTCATATTAACGAAACCGGCGATGCATCGACGGTGCGGACACGCTCGGCGTCCCCGCGCCTGACGTGGATTTTTGCGCCTGTTGCACAATGAAGCACAAAATTGTTATAAAAATAAATTACTTCATTATGCAAAATTAGCAATAAATAAAAATTATGATAGTAAGTTACAATATACCGGGTCACCACAATATCCACGAGCAAGTCCGTAGCTAGGGGGGATTGGGGGAATAATGATTAATCCCCCCTCAAATTCTTGGAAGCCAATTTTTTTTTAAATTAGAAAAAAAAATTTCCTAATTAATCCCTTTGCAATGTATTAAAGATATCTAAAATACATAAAGAAAGGTGATTTAGTATCATGAAACCTCTCTTATTCACAAAAATGAAATTATTCATAATTCAAAACATAAGTGCAGTGCATATTAATAACTGCAGCATTTACTATAA
The DNA here is from genome assembly GCA_030248175.1 of Microlaimidae sp. YZB2_3. Taxonomy (NCBI): domain Eukaryota; kingdom Metazoa; phylum Nematoda; class Chromadorea; order Desmodorida; family Microlaimidae; species Microlaimidae sp. YZB2_3. The sequence goes on along the minus strand of JASAMX010029550.1, from coordinate 7,120 downwards.
AAACCTAAAAAAATTGAATAAAGATTTTTTATTTAAAAAAAACGTTTGTTCTTTTTTAATTAAAATGGCAATATAAGAATAATAATACCTTAAAACTATTTAATTATAACTTTCATCAATATTAAATTAATATTTTTTTAATTTTCCGGTCTGGCGATTTTAAATATACTTTTACTTTTCTTCCCTTACTGATTTTGTGTGGCAACTGTTTAAATATGTCTTAAAATTTAGTCCTAAAAAAATGAAATTTTAAAAAAACGCATCATAATTAAATAAAAATGCATCGTATCGTTATAAAATTTTGCTTGATTTTTAGGCTTTGCTTGGCTTAGAAAAAATAAATCTTCAAAAATAAGTTTAAATTGATTTTTTAAAGCAAAAAATTGTTATCTGTGTTTATAATCGTCTATGTGCATGGACCCCTATACTCCTGGACAGTCGGCGTTTTGAGATGGGTGTGCAACAGATACATCACTGGCAGATTTTACATGTGCTCGAATCCGAAGTTTTCGGGCTAAAAACTTTTTGCAAATATCTTTTTTCATAAAAATAGGTGCTTCTGATAGTATCAACGTATTTTTATATTTTCAAAATGTGTTTTTGAAAATTTTATAGCATTATCAATTTTGCCCAGTACTAAAATTTTACATTTTTTCGCGTTTTTTTCATAAAATATAAATACGAAAGACAAAATATTTTTACCACTTTATTTATAGACATAACGCTAAATTACGAAGCAAAAAAATAGAAATTGGTTGTGGTATTATGTTACTATAGACAATAATTAACGAAAAATTATACTATAGTCATTTTAAAAGGACCACCTTCAAAGTTTTATATGTCAATAAATATTTTTATAATAAGGCTAGAAGAATAATATTTTGTTAAATTAATTAAATGATCAGTTACTACTAAATAAACTAAAAAATAACAGTCATATAGCAATATTAGGTTATAAAATAAAATAAGTTTTTATTAGAATCAATTTTTTGTTCGAATTTTTATATTTCATTCATAGGTGTTTTTTTGGGGGGACAGAGGGGTCCACCCCCCTAGAGCCAAAATTTTGGACCCCCCTAGAAAAAATTTAGGGGGCCCCCTCCCCCCAAAGCTCGAGAGCGGTCCGGCCTGACCCCCCCCTAGCGAGGCTGACCCCCCTCCCTCCCCTCTTGACCAATTTGGAAGTATATTTTTTTATTTACTGTCAAAAACACGGGTTTTTAGTTAAAAACAGTGTTTAAATACACTTTTTAGGCCTAAATAGGCTGTTTTAACACATAAAATTCAATATTAGACCTAAAAACACTTAAATTATTGAGTTAAAAAAATTTTGCTAAAAATTGGACCCCCCTGACCCCCCAAAATTTGAAATCTCGCACCCGCGGTCGACCCCCCAAAAACGCCAGGGGGGTCCGGACCCCCCCCCCCTAAAAAATTTTGGCCTTCCACCCGGGGGTGGACGTGGACCCCCCCTAGCGGACCCGACCAAAAACACCTATGATTTCATTACTATTTATTAAATATTAAACATTATATTGCAAATTAGCCAAATCAGGTGGATCTGGTCTGTAATTATACAATTACTACAACTTGTTGCATTTACAACAGGCTTAGTGATTGATAATTAAAATGAGTACCAATTCACCTATCAATGCGGTTTTTGGTTTAGTCTGCCTTACTCTTTGGCAAAATTTACTTTTTATAATCTAATATTGCTTTATGAATGTTAAATTTTTTAAGTTTATTTAGTAGTAATTAATCAGTTAATTAATTTGATAAAATATTATTTTTCTAGCTTTATAATAAAAGTATTTATTGGCATAAAAGATTTGAGGGATGTTCCTTTTTCAACAACTATAGTATACTTTTTCGTTAATTATTGTCTATAGCAACATAATACTACTAACAACATAATTTCCATTTTTTACTTAGTTATTTGCCGCTTTATGTAGCAATTAAGTGGTTAAAATATTTCTTTACTTTTTTTAATATTTTGTAAAAAAAAGCAAAAAACGGTGAAATTTTAGTACTGAGTAAAATTTTATTATGCTATAAAATTTTTAAAAGAGCAATTTTTAAACTATAAAAAACATTGTTATAACCAAAATTATTTTTTTAATTTTTAACTTTTTAATTAAAAAAAGTGTTCGTTATTTAAGAGACGCTAAATGAAAAATGAAAAAATAGAATAATTTTGGTAATGAATTTTATTATATATATTATAATGTATTTTCGACATGAATTTTATTGGTGTCATTTAATGATTGTGGACGATAACAATTTTTTAAGAAAAATGAATGTCAAAAATTGAATGAAAATGTTAAATTACGTTAGTAAAAATTAATTACAAGAAAAAATCTGCCGTCAAAATCTAACTGTGGTGTTCTGCTTTAATGCACTTTTTGACCAATTTAATTTGGACGCAGACAGGGTTTATTTATACAGCTTTTCACAAAATCTTTAAATTTAATATAATCTGTTCATATGATCAAAAACCGATATTTTTAAAAAAGTAGAACATTAAGATATACAAACTTTTACCGACCAAAAATAAAAGAAGAACTGTCATCACAATTGAAACCAAAATCATTTTCAACTGTTTCTTCGTTTTCCATGCTTTTTATTTAACAATTAAAACTCAGTTATGCAATTACATGGAAATTATAAGAATAAAATGAATCGAAATGGTCAATAAATATGATTTTGAAATTCTTACACTAAACTCTGATTTATTTATTAAATTTTTAATTATCAGTGCGGTTTTTTTTGTTGTTTTCGGTCGCGGCGCGTTCACATTACATTTTTTAGTTTCTTATTCTTTAATTTAAAGGCAAGCACTAAAAGACACCTACCACACCTACTACACCTACCACACCGACGGACCAACCGAGGGGTGAAACACTCTGTGGATCGACCATCCGCCGTCCATCCACCGACCGTTCACCGACCATCGGTGAACAACCGTCCGCGCGGCTTGACTTTTTTGCTTTTTTCACTTTATTATTATTATTATAATTATTATTATTAAGTCTGATTGATAGTCTCAAATGTTTATTATAGTGTTTATAAATGTTTAAAATGAAAGGTTAATGTATCCTTAAAGGTTAAGGTTAACTTATAACGGTACAAGTACTAAACGTGTACCAAAAATCAGTTTGAGAATTCCACCCAACAAACATAAATAAAAAACATGTTTCTAGGTCAATTCTGACTTTGCGATCTTAATTTTGGGGTTTAAAATTGATTAAACTACCCTTTAAGAAATTAAATGGTGTTTTATAGCCAAAAAATAACCTTTTTTAAAGGTACATTTTATGCTGTTAAGAAAATTTTTTTTAAAGTGCTTTAACCAATATGAATGAATATTTGTTAGATTGTCAAGAGTCTGGTGGTTCTAAAAATTTTTTTACTTTTTTCTGGTCTTCACCAATTTTGTACAACACCCCTTAAAATAATTCAAAATTCAGTCGTGAAAAAAAATTAAGATTTAAAAATGGGATTAATTTAATAAAAATGCCTCATAATACAGTTTAGCTTAATTTTTAGGCTTTGCTTAGGCTTAGAAAAAATAAAATGAATCAGTATTTTGTTGTCCAATGTATCCATTATTTTGTATCCATGGACATCGCTTAAATGTCCATAAGATAATCCACAGAGTGTTTCACCTCATGGTCGTTCCCTCTGTCGGTGTCGTACGTGCAGTGGTGGGATGTGTCTTTTAGTGCTTGCCAATCTTAAATAAATTAGTCTTTAATTTGATAAGTCTTTACTATTTATATAAGAAAAAAAGAAATAAAACCACAGTTTTTGGCTTTTAATTTTTTAAACCATTCTTATACATTTGCTTTTAATTTTTTAAACCATTCTTATACATTTAGTTTATTTTGTTGCTAAATCATATTAAACCATTAAGCATTAAACTTTTTAGGACAAATATTGACCGAATGTTCAGGGACTATTACACAATATAAATAAATAAATTTTTGAAAAAGTTTGACTATGTATGGCACCTTTTAAATTTTTTCGTATCCAGTATGGTTTTTATTAAGTTTTGTTAAGATTCATCTAGTAGAAATGCTTTATCTAAACAAATGATGTGTAAAAAACCAAATATTCGTTTTTATCAAGCGTTATTCTTGTCAAAAACTTGTTAATCGTTGGGAATTTATTTTTCGTGTAAAACAATTTTTTTCAGTGTGAAATGAACGGTGTTTTCACTTAATTCGGCCAGCCTTAATTTCGGTCACCGACTGTTATTTTTGCCAAGCGCAAAGTTATGGAATGAACTGCGTATGGCTGGATTGATGACATGACGATCTATTTAACCCTATAGTCAGTTTATTTCATAACTTTGCGCACGACAAAAATAAAAGCTGATAGCCAAAAATTAATCTGGCTGAATTTAAGTCAGTCTATATCGATTACTATAAGAATTGTGACGAAAATTCGAATGTACATAAAGGTCTCGAAGAAGGACTTGCATAGTGATATTAGTAAAAACTAGGCGTAATAAAGCCGAACACGAGGGCTTTTACGCCAAACACTTTTTGAACAAACAACATAGGGTCAATTATGATAGGAAAATTCAATGCACCATAGAAAAAACGAATTAATAGGGTAGTGCATTTAATTTCGGCACTTTTTTCTTTTACCGATGTAAGTTTTTATTGTATGGCCCAATTTTCATGTTTGATAACTCATTTTGAAGCTTTCACAATACTGCGTTGCGTCACAAAAGTTTCACTGTACGAAAGTAGTTTTTTTACTTAATTAAATCAGTTTTTAAAAAAAATGGAAATTTTTCGCAGAATGTGTGCATTTAATTTGGCACTTTACAAACAATCGAGTGTTTCTCAGTCAAAAAATCATCATTTTCAAAAAATTTAAAACCTATCATTATCTCCAGACAGTTTTCTTTAATTTAAGCTTCTACTTTTGTTCAACGTGTAACTGGCAAAAAGTTACAGCTAAAATGCCAAATGGTATCAAAATGAGCCAAATTTGGGAAAAAAGTGCATTTAATTTTGGCACTTTTTAAAAGCACCCCCTTAATCGAGTTTAAGTACAGTGCTAAGAGCCCTACGCATTTCAACGTTTTCTTTTAACTATTTACAACTACAATTTAACACCCGACCACTCTCTTCAACCATTTTTTAGCTACAGCAATATATGTGCCGAAATTACACTATTTTATTTTATAACGATTGCTCACCACAGACGCAACGTAGAACCACGGGGACTAAAAATTCGGAAAATAGACTAAATTTTACCAGGACAATTTAATTTTTTAACCAATTTATTGCGTAATCATGAAATGCTCATGTTCTAAAAACGAGTAACAATTTTTTTTATAAATCACACAATTTCACATAAAAATATCATAACATAACAAACAAAAAGGTCACGACAGTCATCTACATACAATTAGCTCTCATTTGAGCTATCAAACGTCGTATTCCGTCCAGGATTACCAAAGACATAGTCCAAAATCAAAAATGCCCAATTCGAAAAAGTGCCGAAACTAAATGCACTACCCTAAGTCATGAACCCAATGATTAAACATACATCTCCTCCCAATTTGTCTTCTACATTTTACCATTAAAAACGTTACATTTTTAATGATAAAAATGCAGGTGTAAAAATGGAAGGAGATGTACCTTTGTAATAGATTCTCAAATGACTTGGATTTATTGTAGTCTTGGTCCAGAAATCCAAAAATTTGAAATATTTGAATAGTAAATAGGTGTTTTATTAAATGAGCAGTCCGCTCCAAGTGATACAGGAATTTAACTTTTGACAAGGTTACTATACAATGTCGTTAAATGGGATGGAAGACTATAATTTAAGATAAAATTTGCCTAGTGCTCCGTTGATTCTTATTTGTTTTTTGTCGTTAATTTTTTATGCATTGTTTTTTAGCCTAAACTATTTATGTTAGGTCTGAATAATCAAAACGATTTTTACCTGCTATAATTTGTAAAGAAACTACATCTGAGTTATATAATAATTTGTTTTTATTATAATCAAACTTGATTAATGAGATATTCCTGAAATAAATAAGCTAAAACAATGAAATTAAGAAAATTGTTCACAGGGATAATTGCAGGTTCAACATAATAATTTCCTTGTCTGTAATTGTTGTTATTCATAGTTGTATATTTTTTGTTTTCATTGCTTTGAAAATTTATTTTCAGTTATTTTTTTTTGAATAAATATTGAGTCAAAAATGTCTTTCACGTTTATTGTGTATTGAAATTCAGCATTTCAGAAATTTCGACAAAGGACTTGAACCTGTGTTTCCAGCCTCAGTACCTCATCGACTGACTTGATGTGTTAAACAAAAACCCTACATTTATATTAGAACTTGCATTTATAAGCGGCGTCATATTTTTGAAACATTATCGTTCGGATTTTCGTTTGAAAACGGCGACTTGAAAATATTTCCCTGTTGCGTTTTATAATTTTTGTCTTGATAATGTGCTCACGGCTCCGTTTAACGCTGTTTTATTAAGCTTTAAATGCGATTTATTGTATAATGTTTTTAGTTTTTTGTCAACGGTTTTGACATTTTTGCTAAACAATGCGTTAAACTAATAAAATAGCTTTTTTTGGAATTAGCTAAACTAATAAAATTTATTAGTTTAAAAATAATTAAGTTTTTTTTATAAACATTTTTTTCTTTCGACGATTAAAATGTGTATTATAGGCACATGCCTTCATATTAAAAAACAGATAACTTATCAGATAATAGAACTACGAGCTTTATAAGTTTTTCCGAAAAAGTATTTCATTAAGTTGTAGTTTCCAACAGTTAACTTCATTAAAACTAAAATATTAATAGCAGAAAAGAAAACTTATATTGTTTAATAAGACAAGCGAGCTAATAACAGTCGGGATTATATTGCTACATTAGTCTTATATTTATATAAAAATGTGACAACAAAATATAATCTGGGATAACTCGACGACATTTTTCAATGATAAGATTTTATGTGTGGATCTTGTTAGTAAAAGAAGTTTTTGTAAGTTTAAAAATTATGTTTTTATTTCGCAATTTCATAACGAATAAGTTTAGACAAATTAAATTTTATGGCAAAACAAATTTTTTAAACAAAGATTT
>JASAMX010029549.1:0-21028 GCA_030248175.1 Microlaimidae sp. YZB2_3 | reverse complement strand
TCCTCAGGTTCTAGGCAACAACGCAAAAGCTTTCCATAGTATCTTTAATGTCAACTGTCCGGCGACGAAAAATTATTCTCTTGAGTCTTCGGAGTGGGACCATTTTCTTTTTCGTTGGCAGCGGCCAGTGGAAAAAGAAAGAGTGATCAGACGAATAAACACCAATACGAGAAGCGCTATCACCAGCAAAATCCTGCCCTTTCCGTTGAATAAAAAGTCAATCAGCATTTGCTTTTTGGCGCTGGTTTTGTGCTTGTGAAAGCCCACCTTGAAGTTTTAAACGGGCCAACAGTTTTGAACGACAGAATTCGCTCCCAAATTTTTTATGTTGTTTCCCCTTCTATTTTATTTTATATGTAAATAGTTCATTGCTTTGTTAAAAAGTCACTTTTTCAGAAATTGCACAAAAAAGGGATTCTATAAAATAACTATTTTTATTGTCATAATTTTTTGTAAGCCTGAATTCTACTTTACTTTTAATTGACACCTCTTTTAAAAAGTTACCATTCTCTTTATTTAAGTTTAAGCGCCCCGGATTCATTTGTGATCAAAAACATGGTTATCGTTATAATTATAATATTATATTTGAATCTGTTTAACATAAATGTTTAACGTTTGGGTTTTTTTCATATTTACAAACTCTTAATTTCAAGATTCTACTTAAATAATTTTGTTGTGGCAGGAAGAAATTCTATTTTTGTATCTAAGTTATAACAACACAATATCTTTAATCTTAATCCAACAATTGATTTACCGCAAATGGTCTAGTCATTCGGGCTGGCTTGGAATTATAACAGGTCTATAATGAAATATCTATGGTCCGGTAGGTCCAAATAAATAGAAGTTCATCCAACTTTTGGTCCTACTTGCAATGTGAAAACTAAAATTTTACAAATCTATATGCGTTGTGAATTTTTATAACATTAAGCTTGGCCTGCCCATTTAAAACTCCGATTTCGTCTACCTGAATGTGATAAATAATTTTTTCAAACAGTTTGGACCACACGTGTTCCAGCCCTTCATTGGTGCTGTGGTTTCCTGTAAAAATTATATTAATGTTACTTTCAATAGATGCGTGTAGTGTACCTTTTTTTGAGGAACTTAGGTTCAACCTGTTATTATGTTTAAGTTTTTTTATAACTTATTTGGAGGGGGTCTGAATATAAGACATATTCTTATAATTATTACTGTCCAAAATTACTACATTTTTTAAAATCAGTTTTCTTAGCTCACCACATCTTACAAGTGTACTAGATCGTTCCACAGGTTTTTTTGGCCAGGTTTTTTATTTAATAATAGAATAAAATGTTATATACCTAAAATTTTTTTTACAAAATTATCGTGAGGAAAATTTTTCAATATAAAAAACGTCATAACATCACAGTTTTATTTTTTTGTTCAGTCACACCCATTTTTTGGGCGTTTTTTGTGTTACTTCTCCCACTTCGTTTTCTATTAACTGGTCTTCTCATGTTCCCATACAAATTTACAATGTCAGCAAGATATAACTCAACCATATAAAAGAGCGGTATGGCCCAACTCGCTCCCAGCCCGACTCGCTCCCAGCCCAACTCTCGCTCCTCAGCCCCGACCCTCGCTCCCAGCCCCCCGACTCGCTCCCGGCCCAACTCGCTGCCCAGCCCAACTCCCGCTTTCCCTTCTTCAGCCCGACTCGCTCCCAGCCCAAATCGCTCCCAGCCCAGACTCGCTCCCAGCCCCGACTCGCTCTCATACCTCCTCGCTCCCAGCCCCCCCGACTCGCTCCCAGCCCGACTCGCAGCTAGCCCAACTCTCGCTTCCTAGCCCGACTTGCTTCTTGCAGCCCAACTCCTCGCCGCAGCCCAACTTGCTCTCTGCAGCCTCAACTCGCTCCCCAGCCCACCTCTCCTCGGCCTCCTCGGCCAACTCGCTCCGGGAGCCCAATCGCCTCCCAGCCCCCGACTCACTCCCAGCCCAACTCGCTCCCAGCCCAACTCTGCTCCCAGCCCAACTCGCTCCCAGCCCGACCTCGCTCCCAGCCCACCGCTCCCAGCCCGACTCGCTCCCAGCCCAACTCGCTCCCAGCCCGACTCGCTCCCAGCCCTACCCGCTCTCCGCCCTACTCGCTCCCAGCCCCACTCGCTCCCCGCCCAACTCGCTCCCAGCCCTACTCGCTCCCAGCCCAACTCGCTCCCAGCCCGACTCGCTCCCAGCCCTACTCGCTCCCAGCCCAACTCGCTCCCAGCCCGACTCGCTCCCAGCCCAACTCGCTCCCCAGCCCGACTCGCTCCCAGGCCCAACAGTCGCTCCCCAGCCCAACTCGCTCCCAGCCCGACTCGCTCCCAGCCCACTCCCTCCCAGCCCGACGGCTCCCAGCCCCAACGCGCTCCCAGCCCGACTCGCTCCCAGCCCCACTCGCTCCCAGCCCGACTCGCTCCCAGCCCCACTCGCTCCCAGCCCAACTCGCTCCCAGCCCCAACTCGCTCCCAGCCCGCACACTCCCTACTACTCGCTCCCCCCAACCCGCTCCCACCCCAACTCGCTCCCAGCCCCACTCGCTCCCAGCCCAACTCGCTCCCAGCCCGACTCGCTCCCAGCCCGACCCCACTCCCAGCCCGACTCGCTCCCACCCAACTCCGCTCCCAGCCCGACTCGCTCCCAGCCCACTCTCGCTCCCAGCCCAACTCGCTCCCAGCCCCAACTCGCTCCCAGCCCCGACTCGCTCCCAGCCCACCCTCGCTCCCAGCCCGACTGCTCCCAGCCCAACTCGCTCCCAGCCCAACTCGCTCGAGCCCAATCCTCGCTCCCAGCCCAACTCACTCCCAGCCGCTCCGCTCGGCAGCCCGACTCGCTTCCCAGCCCAACTCGCTCCCAGCCCAACTCGCTCCCCGGCCCGACTCGCTCCCAGCCCAACTCACTCCCAGCCCTCCTCCCAGCCCCTATTTTGTCGCGCCTCCCGGACTCGCTCCCAGCCCGATCTCGCTCCCAGCCCAACTCGCTCCCCAGCCCCACTTGCTCCCAGCCCCCCCTGCTTCCTAGACTCGCTCCCAGCCCAACTCGCTCCCAGCCCAACTCCGCTCCCCGCCCGACTCGCTCCCAGCCCAACTTTCTCCCTCGCTCCCAGCCCGCGACTCGCTCCCAGCCCGACTCGCTCCCAGCCCCACTCGCTACCAGCCCGACTCGCTCCCCAGCCCAACTCGCCTCCCCGGACGCCCCACCTCGCCAGCCCAACTCGCTCCCAGCCCGACTCGCTCCCGCCGACTCGCTCCCGGCCCAACTCGCTCCCAGCCCAACTCGCTCCCGTTTAAAACTGTAAACGCATTTTTATAACAGAATATTAGTTTAGTAAAAAATGTACATATGATACAAAATTATATAACAAAAGGAAGATGGATTTGATGCAATGCGTGATGCAGTGTATTATTAGACATTATGCTTTATCGCACAGTAAAGAGGCTTAGGCTTAGGCTTAGGCTGAGGCTTAGGCTTAGGCTTAGGCTTAGGCTTAGGCTTAGGCTTAGGCTTAGGCTTAGGCTTAGGCTTAGGCTTAGGCTTAGGCTTAGGCTTAGGCTTAGGAAAATCCATCTTCCTTTTGTTATATAATTTTGTGTCATTTATGTACATTTTTTACTAAACTAATATTCTGTTATAAAAATGCGTTTACAGCTTTAAACGGGAGCGAGGTCGGGCTGGGAGCAATTCGGGCTGGGAGCAGGGAGCGGGGAGCGAGTTAGGCCTGGGAGCAAGTTGGGCTGGGAGCGGTTGGGGTGGCAAGTTGGGCCGGGAGCGAGTCGGCGGGAGCGAGTCGTGGGCAACCCATAAAAGAGCGATATTTTTTAAGTAAGATACCAAATTTTCAATTTTTCAGGCGCTAAACCTAAGGGCTTATATTTATAAAAACGCTACCTCTGTGACCGGATGTGACTAAAAACAGTTGGCATATGGTGGAAACGGCGCAGTTTTTAAAGAGTTCCCAGTCTTCTTCTCTGATTTTGGTGGCGTAGTCCAACTGAGCGTGTTTGCTACCCAAACCTTCCAGAATGGGTTCCAGTTTTTCCGGAAAATGCTCAGCGGAACCCACTTCATCCACAATTCGATCTATAATCTAAAATCAAGGATCAATAATTCGGATGAAAAATCAATACTTTTTTCAGCCGAATCTAATATTAGATAAAACTTTACATTGTCAACTAATTTTAAGCTTTACCTTAATTGATTTCGTTTATAAATCAAATCGAGTAAGGTCATAAATTTATAAATTGTTATTTTTACCCTTTTGTAAGATATGAATTTAGGCTGGCACAAATAAAATAAAATATAAAATAAAATTGACATAATGCAAAGATACATGTTTGTGGACAGCAAACAACGTAATAAAATCAAACTACAAATTTAAAAATAAAAGTGAAAAATTGCAAGGACATTAAGGACGACTTTTGAACATTCCAACATAGAGTAATTAGTTCCTCTAGGGCAGGCCCAAAGTTTCAGCAAATGGGGTTCTCGAATACTCTAATTATGGCTCCATTTAAAATGTATGTGACCTAATTGAGGGGTCTAATGCAACTTCATATTAGTGCACGCCTTTATTGCCTGTGCCCCAATAAGGATAGAATAGATCTAATTAAAGTCAATTTCCTCTAATTGGGAAGCGCTTTTCTTTAATGCTTAATGCTTTAATGCTTAATACGAATAATAAAAATAATTTATTTCATCACCGTCGTCTTAAATTTTGCCAACACGACAACGGCAACAAAACATTTTTTTTATGTTCAGGGGTCTATCTAGGGCTGGCTTTAATAGGGACAATGCGAATTTTAAAAATGCGGACAATGTCGTTTTATTGGGTGACCCACAATAATGACTTGCTTTAATAATTAAAGTCAATAAACAACCTAATTTGTTAAGAACAGTGTATTTCAGTGATGGTACTCCTTGTTACCTGTCTCAAAGACGTTTTTTGCTGCAGCCAACCTATCTTAACCCTGCTTCCTTAATAGACAGTTTTTTCTGCCTTTCACCTGCCTTGAACCTTCCGAAGGCAACTCCATAAGCCGTGTTTACCGGGTAAAGCACGCCATACGTATTAGAAACGAAGGCCTGGGATTAGCCTAACGTATAAGATTTGTCTCAGTTATGGCACTAAATATGTTTAAAAAATATATTTATTTACATTTATTTACGTTTGTTTTTATTTCATATATTTTTCTTTAATTTTTTGTAAATGTTTAAATTTAAATTTTTGTGAATATATATACATACAATATACATATGTACATGGAATAATTTTAATGAACAAAAATCTATAATATTAAGTTGTTTTAAATTACTTTTTAACTTCTAATAAAGGCAGCATAAAATCCTATCATGTACCTAACCTTGGCAAAAATTTCCATATGATGAATGAATCGTTCATCTTCGTTTATATCTTCCAAAGAGCGGTTAAACCGAAATATTTCCGTCCGAATTCGAGGGTTTTCTTGGAAAATTTTCAAAAAAATATAGGAGGCCACGTCCTGCGTTCCGCGTACCGTCCTCCACGTCAACAAAATGACGTCACGATCTTCATCGTCCAGATTCCACGTGTTCACCTCCTTTACCATGACTCAGGACTAGCATTGCAAAAAATATCGGTATACATTACTCCCAGTTCAATAACTGGCGTATAAATCGCAGAAATACCAGCATGGTTCTAAAATAAAAGGCCAGTAATTTTCAATTTAAATTAAAAAACAAAAACTCGCCGATAATTTTTCCCAGCCGTAGATTGCAATAGTACATAATAAGGCGAAATTGATTGAAATGATGCGAAAAGTAAAATTTTCATGTTCATAATTTAAATATAAAATCATGGGTACGGTGGATTTTTGGATTTAAAATTACAACACCAGTAGATTTAAAAATAGTAATAATACGTATATAAAGATAACTTATTTTATTTTAAATTTGAAGTGTTAATTTTCTATTCAATTTGAATTGTATCAGAAAGCGTCAAAATAAAAAAACCAATTTTGTTTCACAAAAATTTTAAAAAAAAATTATCAAAACGGCTTAATTACTGATAATGCTTTAAAACTACAAATTTTGATTAATTTCGCTTAACAAATAACATTTTTTTATTTTAAATAATGTAAGATTACTCTAAATAAAAAAACATATTATATTGTAAAACTTTAATAAAATTTTATTTTCTAAGCTCGAAGAATACTAATTTTGATCTGTTTTTCTTATTTTGTCTTCTTATTTAATGCCACTCGAGATACCGGAATTTAAACTGAGAAAAAGTTATACGCAACACCAAAATTAATTCCAAACGGTTAACAAGGTATTAACAAGAATACTGCTTGTTTTAAATGAATGATGTTTTTTGTGTAAATCATTTTTACTATACGAATAACTCTGTACACATACCATGCCAGGGTAAGAAAAAGCTTAATTTTGAAATCCGGTTCAATTTCTCAAATAATTAACTGAATACTGTGCCAATTTTTCAAAAAATATTTTTTACCTGCAGTTTTTACATTTGGTGTGTTTTTGATCTCCATGGGGTAATGCCTCTGAGGCAACGGTAACAGCCTCTACTGTGCCTGATTATCTACGGGATTTGTAATTCTTGCGGAAAATCTGCGGACATTTTGCGGATTCCTAATTAGTATCAAAACACACGAAAATTTGATATTTGCCATAAATACATATATTTGACACATCATTCGAATCGCCCGGAATTTTAGTTTTTTTGATGATAATATAAAAATGGAAAACATAAATGATTCGAATTTTAAGAAAAAAAAATATTTTGCATATAACCATGAAGATTTTTTTAGGTTTTTACACTAACTTTTAAATTAAAGATGAATTCTATTAGGGTGAAAATAACTAGGTGGTAAAGTAACATAAGAAATAAAGTGGTGTTCTATTCTATGTTCTATTCTGCGGTGTTTTATTTTCTTGCTTTTTTACCTATTAATTATTAAAATTGCAAAACACAGATAAAACTACACCACATAACATTCCAAAACCAGCATTGTTACGAAGTCTTTTAGAGTTGCCTTGATGGTCATAATTAAAATTAAAATTTGTTTGAGACATGGTATAAAACCAACATTGTATTTTTCTTTAAATTACAATTAAAATTAAAATTAAAAATAAATTTTTAAATTTGCATCAATATTGCACAAGTTATGACCATTTTTAAAAGCCAAAAATTAATTCAAAATATTTTTTTGCAGCATTTGTTATTTTTTAGTAAAAAAATTCCTACGGATTTATTTTTCCGGTTCGCGTGGTTTCTTTTTAATTTCAACAACCAGAACTAAGATTAACTTAGTAATTTATTTATTATGAGATTTTTCTGGGTGGAAATTGCTAAAAAACAAGGCTCTATACAAAAATGAAAAAAAAAACAAATTCATGCTAAATCAATAATCTTAACTTCTCAAATGTATGTATACACATCAATGATAAAACCAAAAAAAATCAAATAAGATCTTAGAATAGGTTTTTTTTATAACAAGAGAATCTGCGACTTTAATCTAATAAAAACAAAACGATTCATAAATATTAATAAAATAGATTCGAGCTCTGTTTAAAAATAGTCCCGATAATTTAGAATTCACACAAAAATGAAAACTTGAGATAATTCAAAATGAAAACGCAATGCATATAATCGCCAAAGTGCCAGTTTTCCAAGTGCGTATTTTTTAAAACGGTTTTTAAGAGTTTTTTTTTAAAAGAGTTATCTAAAACGGTTTTTAAAAAGTTATCTTTTCTGAATTATCATCATCTTCTAAACACTACTAAAATTGTTAAAAAAATATCATGGGATCTTGGGGTCGACGTAAGGTTTCTACACAAAATTATTGAAATCAAAGAATCAGCTTCGAATCTAGAATTGCTTAAGCTTACTATTTCATTTAGTTTATTTACTGCTTTTTGTTCAAACCCTATTACCACATTTTTTGGTAAATAATGAAATTACATTAAGAACAAAATATTATTGATTTAAAAAAATTAAATAAAAATAAAAAAATATAAAAATAAAATTCGAAAAGTGAAGGAGTGTCTCGAATTCTAACTATATATTGTTTTTTTTTTTCAAACAGAAAATATTCGTCACAATTTACAAAAAAAATGTGGCAGTTTTGCCTGGCGCAAATTTAATAAGCTGTTCGAATTGCTAGAAAACAAAAATAGTTAGCATGATTATATTCTAATGGAATACGCAGTGTTTTTTTAAAATTATTTCTCCTAGTTTTTATTAACAGGTCTATTACAAAAATGCAATAACATTTTTTTTTATTTATTAGAAATTATTGGAGAAAACTAATCACAACATGCGTGTGTTATAGTAATAGAAATAACCAGTTTGGGGGTAAAAAAATCATTGTTTTTTTCACGCAATTTTTCTATTTCAATAGAAATAAATTCAAAATTTAGTTAACTTCGTAATAAACCTAGAATTCAATTTTATAAAATTATAAATGGAGTAACATTTAACAATCACGATACATTTTACTTGTTTAACAAATGAGCCCGAAATTGAAGGGTTTATACGTGTATACTCAAATAAATTGTTTGGTATCAAAATTTATTTTTAACCAATTTTTGTGGAATGTTTTAAATGCTGAACAATGGCTACACATAAATGCTATTATGACCTGAAAATATTTCTTGTTTAAACAAAACCGTTTAAAAAAGATGAATAAACTATAAAAAAATAAATAAAACTACAACAGTTTCAAAAAAGCATTTTATGGAGTAATTGCTTTTTCAACCTAATCATTTTATCGATTTTTCATAAAATTGCTTCTTGGGAGTTGCTGTAATATATTGCATACATTTATGTAAAAATTTCAAACTGGCCACAAATGAATAATTGATCCTGCCACCAGCGGGTTTTATAAGTCTACAAGAATTAACCATTAATGCAAAGTGTTTATGACACAGCTATCAAAACGAAAAAAATTTCAGGATGTTAGAATTTGCGCGCCATCGTAAAATGTTAATTTTGTAAATGCGGCTGCTTTTGAGCTTTTACGTATCTTTATCAAAATAAAACTGAACAATTCAAAAAGATTTTGTTTTTAAATCAATAGTTCGCTCTCAAGATTAGTTACAACAGAACTTTAAATTTCAAACTCAACTTAAATTAGTGATTTATAAATAGAAAATAGTTCGGACATTGCGCAGAATTTGCAGCATTTAAAAATTACTATAGGCTAATCAAACCCAGCTGACCTTGATGATTTGCAGTTTTGAATCGACTATTTAACAATAAAACCATTTAAAATTTTCAGCAAAAACGGTTATATTGTATTCTAAGCTTTTTTACACACACATATGTATTTACTCTTTATGTATGTATATGTATTTCTAGCAATTAACAATAATATACTACCCTTGTAATTTATAAACATAAGGTATATATTAGTGTTGTAAAAAGTTACTTTTACTTTTACTTAAAGTAATAAAAGTAACGGATTTTGGATTACTTTTACTTTTACTTTTACTCGACTTTTAAAATTTCAAATACTTTTACTTTTACTCTTACTCGACTTTTGAAATTTCAAATACTTTTATTTTTACTCTTACTCGGATTTTCCACTGCAAATACTTAAATTAATTTAAGTAAAGCTTAAGTAATTTCAATGGGTTGATTTCCTATGGGCTTGTTGTAAAGTAAATGGCAAAAGACAATTTTTTATGCCGCTAACACGCTAAAACTATTTATTTTGACTAAAAAACTTATTAAAATGATAATTATGCATAAAATTAGCAAAAAAACTTTAGAACGGAGCTCTGGAGCTCCAAAAACCGGTATTTTGCTCCGGTTCAAAATTACTTTTATTATACTTTTACTCTTACTTTTACTTAAAAAATAGGTCTTACTTTTACTTTTACTTTACTTAAATAAAATTTTGACCATTACTTTTACTTTTACTTTACTTAATTTAAAAAATCACAAATTACTTTTACTCTTACTTTACTTAAATTAAAATTTTTCAATTTACTTTTAGTTTTACTTAAAATAATTCAAAATCAATACTTTTTACAACACTAGTATATATATATATATATATATATATATATATATATATAATTATTTTGTTTCACTTAAAAACATATATTTTTGTAAGTTAACTTATTTGTTAACCATATGTTTATGCACATATGTATATATACACATTTTCAACATTAATATATATTATGATTTTTATAACATCATCTTCTTTTCCTTTTTATTAATATTAAAGATTAAATACCATATTTTGACAATTTTTATCTATTTACTCAATTTGGTACAAAAATGCAATTTTTTAAAAGGCTAAAGTTGATTTCGGGAATTAAAAAAAATTTAATGTTTGAATTCATTTAAAAAAACACCAGCGTAACCGGACAATTTTAATTGGTCCACTCATGTCTTTCATATAAACTAACAAAGTCAGCCAGATATAATTCAACCATAAATCTTTTATGTCTGCAGTATTGTTGGTTTATTTGATTTAGGGTCGATGGAGCCTAGGGAACTTGGAGCTGGAACTTGGAGCCAAAATTAGGGAACTTGGAGCCGTAAGTTGGGAACTTGGAGCCTTAAGTTGGGAACTTGGAGCCTTAAGTTGGGAACTTGGAGCCAAAAATAAAAATCGTTAAAACGTGTACCTAAGCCTAAGCGAAACCTAAATTTAAGCTTAAACTAATTTTTTCTGAAAAGCTCTAGGTTCCCATTGCTCGTGGCTCCAAGTTCCCAAAAATTTTCAATGGCTCCAAGTTCCTTGCTTAGGGCTCTAAAGACCCCGTACCGTTTATTTGACTAAATTACTTGGCTTGAATGTCAGTATTTCTCAAAATATAACAAAATTATTTTTTTAAAAACACATATTGCACCGATTTTTAGCAGTTTTTTTTTGAAAAGTAAAAATTGTATAAAAAAAGGCATTATTCACATTCATTAAATTAAAACCATCATTTAAAACCATCAAATTAAAATAATAATTTTGTTGTCAAGATTGTCAATTGTAAGTTGCAGTTTTTTTTTCCGTGGGTGCCAAATTAGATGAGCACTTGAAACTAAAGCTGTTCAAAAAACTTAAAATTTAAAATTTTATGGGCTACTGGGGGCAAAAAAAAAAAGATTTTCAGAAATAATCATAAAAATCGAAGGCAAAAATTTTCACTCGGTATCACACCATTAAGCTTAGCTTAGCTCAAAATTAGCGTTTGTTTAAAAAAAACGAGAAAGGTTGATTTATGAAAAAATCTTTACGGAAAACAACAAAATTAAAACTGAAATGTTAGCTACGAATTCCGGTTTATTTTTTATCCACTCCACGAACGCTTTTTATTACGGATACAAGATCTTAAGTAGGTAGGGAACTTGTAGCCAGAAAATGTTGCCTTAGAGCTCAAAATTAATTAAGAAATTATAAATCATCAATTAGTTTTGTACCAATTTTGATCAATTTACACTGAATTGGTTTTTTTTAAATATAAAAATAGCACAGCAAAATGATATTTAACTAAAAAATATGATTTTAAGAAACTTGAATAACGTAATTAGTTTGTTTTTGTTTTATATTAAATCTCAGAGTTTACCGAATTTCTTTTGATAGTAGCACAGCCTTCAGTAGCCTATATCTTTATTAGTCACACCCTTTTGCACCTATTGAAATAAATAGTAGCATAGCCCCTAATAGAATCTAGGCTACTATTAGAATACCTGCGTGAAATTTTTAGGGCGGCTTGTTGCGCACGCAATATGTTAGTTTTTGAAGTTTGTTGTGAAAAAATCGGTTGCATCAAAGGCGAAATAATGGCTAATGAAACAAACAATTTCAAGAATGACGAGACCAGCACGGTTCGGGTCATTTTTATTTGAAGAAAATAAAATTTTGTGGAAAGTCTGTAGAGTATTTTGTTTGAAAAAATTGTTTTTTGAACATTATATCTGTCGGTAGTTTTTTTTTGGTGAAAAAATAGTAACCAAGCTTCTAATAATAGTCTACCTCTAATAGCAGCTTACCCTTTTACACACATCGAAAAATAGTAGCCTTTTCAAATAAAATAATTAAATAATATAATCCTTTTCTTTTGTTGTTTTATAATTAAATCGCAGGAAAGCATATGCTATATAGAATTAAACTGAGATGACCTCGGTGACTTACAACAGTAAATTAAAACATTAGCAACAAGGCAAAGAAAAAGTTTAAACAAAAACTGTTTAATATCAAACAATTTTTAATTATATTATTCATTTCACAAGATATATTTCCTTTTAAACCTCTAAAAATTTGATTAGATTTCGATATTTTTGCAAATGCAGTATTAAAAATTTTTTGGCGCTTTAAGTTTTGTTTTAAACCATCAAAACCGCTAAATTTATTTATTTTTTATACATTATTACGGGATCACCCTAATTTGATTTTTCCTCCGTTTTCGAATCATAAATTTTAAACCAAAATACATATTTTCAATCTTTTTTTCCTCGAAAATTAAAAAAACAATAAATTTTCTTCATTTACAAAGTTTAGCATCATTACCTCTTAAGAGTTAACAAAACAGAAGATTCATAGTTATTTGGTAGGCTACCGCCGTTTTTATACCCTGACGAAATTGACAGCTGTTTTCCGAAATACAATGTTAATGCAATAGTTTCGACGTACGTGCACATACGCTACAAGCAACAACTTAATGATCGCTGTCAGGACTATTAGATATATTACAATTAAAAAAATGCTTATAAAAATCTTTAAATTCAAAAATTCGTTAAAAAATTCAAAAAAATATCTTTAAAAATTTGGTTATATTATCTACATTCATTAAAAACCAAAACAAATTTGTAAAACAAAAAAAAATTATTTAATTTTGACTTATAAATGATTTGAATCTCCTGCGACCGCCGGGAATTGAATACTAACCAGTTTTAAATCAATTTTAAACCACAATATAAAAAAAAATATTCTAAGGTAGCCTTTCATGCCTAAATCCTCAAATCAAGCTTAAAACTTAATAAAATCATAAATATTAAATTTTAAAAAAAGTTTAAATATTGCAGCTTATATTTCGATCAGCTTCAATGACTTCTTACTTTTTTCGGCAATATGTTAATTGATTTTATACTTTTTAAACTTATTTATAAGGTTTTTATTGTTTAAAAGTGCTAATGTGTCGGTTAGAAATCTAAAAATTTGTATAAAATCATAAATTCTAAACTTTAAAAAGCTTTAAATTGCAGCCTTTATTTTAATCGGCTTCATTGGCTCCTTACTTTTTTGACAATAGTTTATTTAATTTTATTCACAATTGTTTAAAAATGCCAATTCATTGGTTAAAAATCAAAAAAAAAATTATTAAACACAAACTACATATTTTGGCATATTTTTTAACAAGTTGCACATAATGAACAAATTCAATGCCGTTGAGAATATTAGTAATTTGTTATCGGATTGAATCTTTCTACCCAATGTTAAGACTATTTAACAGCACCGCAAGGTCTTGCGGAAGCAAAAAAAATCGAAGAAACAAATCAAAGTTTCAAAAGACAACAAGAATTTGTTAATTTCCGTTATTTAAGTTATTATCATTTCAAGAATTTTGCGATTTTCGAGTTCGAGTTTTGCTCAAATCAAACATTATTTATGAGAATCTAACCCTAAATATTTTATTTGATTTAGTTAGCGTAAAAATGAAAGAGAAAACTTAAAAGTTTGTAAATGTTTAATAGTTGGTTTTATATGCTTTAAAAATCCTTATTTTGCCTAAACTTTATGCTGTATGTTTATTATTTCCATTTTCAATAGTTTCATTTAATAATTAACCAAAAATACGAATAAAGTTAAAATGCGTCGTAAAAGCTAAGTTACAAATACGAAACAATTATCAAACCTTTGATAAAAAAGAGTACATCATAAAACTCAATTGACAAAAAATGCAACTTTAAAAACACAACAATATTGTGAAAATAAAACAAGCTGCGAACTAATTAAATCATAAACGTGTTAAAATCAACTTAAAAAACAGTATAGATTTGTATCCCCCTTCAAAAAAATCACCACTTCGAAAAAAAAATCACCACCACTTTACATTATAGCATAATATAATTTCGTCCAACATTAAAATTTAACATTTTCATCTTTGTTTTCATACAATATTACCACATGTGAATGTTTTTAGCATTTCATTTGCATATTTAGGGTTATTTCACTAAAAAAATTTGCTTTAATATTATGTTATTATAGGCATTTATTAAAAAAAATTATATTATAGTCCTTGCCAAAGAGTAATTTACTAAAAAAATTTATGCAAAATAATATTTTAATAATAAAGCTAGAAAGATATTATTCTGTCACAATTATTTACCGTTTAATTACTAATAAATTACTTAAAAATATTAACATAATGAAATAGTAGTAAACAATGTTAATGATTTGAACATTTATTAAGCTCAGAACGTCACAAAATTTCCCTTTAAACGTTTCAATCGATTTTTTAGGTTTTTGTTTTGAAAATTTTTAGATATTAGTCGAGCGGTTTTAATTAGGGTATGGGGTCTTTAGAGCCACAAGCAGGGAACTTGGAGCCATCGAAAATTTTTGGGAACTTGGAGCCACGAGCAATGGGAACTTGGAGCCTTTCTGAAAAAATAGGTTTAAGCTTAAATTTAGGTTTCGCTTAGGTTAGGTACACGTTTTAGCGATTTTTATTTTTGGCTCCAAGTTCCCAACTTAAGGCTCCAAGTTCCCCACTTACGGCTCCAAGTTCCCTATTTTTAGCTCCAAGTTCCAGCTCCAAGTTCCCTAGGCTCCATCGACGCTAAATCTTAATTAGCAGTCAAAATTAAATTTCTCGTGTTAATTTGAATATCAGAAATGTATATTTGTAGTAATGCCACTCTGGTGCAATTGGTTAAAGCTATATAATACAAATCATGTTTCCAATGTTTTTGAAAATCCGAAAGATCTTCCACTGCTCCAAAGCTTTGACGTATTTTTATGCTAAATTACTGTATAACAAAAAAATTAATACATTATAATTTGACAAACATTTTTTGTACACCTCAATAATAACGATAATTATAACGGCAGGATTTGTTTAATGGGCCGGAGTATTAGTCCGCTAGAGAAATATTTTAAAAGAGTTTTCCGCGTTTGTGTCCTTTTCTTTTTTGTTTGTTTTGTTTTCTTGTTTTTCTGGTTTCTTTCCCTGATGGAATTTATCTTTAATTATATGAAAATAACCTTTAGAAATAATATTGTAAAAACACGGCTAAATTAAATAAAACGTATTTTATAGGATAAATCAATTTTTACTATTGTTATATGTGTTTTTGTTTACTGCAATTTGGCTTTACCACTTAAAACTAAAATTTTACTTAAAAAAAGCGAACAACGTTAAAAAAACATTTCAGCAAAAACACACCATACAACAAAAATCAAACCCCATTTTTGATGTATCAAACTTTTTTTCGTTATATTCAACCCCATTTTTTAGCATATTAAAGAAACCAAATTAATAGTTTTTTTACCTGTTCTATGCCTACATTCCAAGGTTTTTATTGTACTATGCTGCTAAACAAACACATAAATAGGGATTTTGTGGTGAAAATCTATATTATTAGGTATATTTAAAATCGCAAGTACGTAAATAGGAGTTCTGAACCAATTAGAAGCCTTACTGCTTTTTTTAAGCTAAATACATATCCTATTATTGTTATACTACTACTCTGACAATCAATGTCTTTAATTAAGATTCATTAATCATAGCAAATTAAAAATAATAAAAAATAACGGCATAATAAACGCTAAAATTATAAATTTTGGTTGATTAGTTTTCCTGAACTACACAAAAAAGAATGCTACTACGGATTAGTAAATTAATTATTACGTGTAAATCGATTTTAATGTGTATTTTGTGTGTGTGTGTGTACACAAAAATTCTGAGCCAAATTTGTTTTCTTAATGTGTTTTGGAATGTGTCCGGCTTGCAATTTTAAAATAAAAATTTGTTGACAAGGCCCGATTAATTTTAAAACGTTTTGTACTCTCTGCAAACAAGATACACGTAAGCAAACTATATATAAATTTTGCGCACTTTTCGGGTTGTACCAACTACCAGTCACTCAAAATTTTTTAGGGAGGGGGGACCTTAAAATTTTTTTAGAGGGTCAAACAAAATGCACTTTTTGTTTTTGAAAATTCTTTCTCGAAACTCAAAAAAACTTACTAAACACCAAGCCGTGTTTCAATATATAAGTTTTTTGAAAAAATTTCATTCTTAAGCTTATATAACAAGCACTTAAAAAATGGGTACTTAAAATTTGGCTGTGATTCGACTCGTTTCTATGATCACATCCAGTTTTTTAATTTTAAAAATTTACAAAAAAAGAAAACTTTTAAATTCGTTTTTTATAGAAATCATTTATTTTCATATAAAACAACCAAAATACAGTGTACGACCCAAAACCGTAATGAAAACTAAATTAACAAAATCTTAAAATGAATTTTTGAAAAAATTAAATCCCACTATGAAAATTTTGTCCTTTAAATGAAATAATTAAATAAAATCATGGGGTGCAGTGCGAAATTTGAGAATTAGCCAAAAGTTTCAGCTATGCTCGTATAAATGTCCAATACAAATTTTTCGCTCCGTTGGCGAAATACAACAAGATAAGTTTCATGGTTTATCGTCAGTGTGCAGATTTTTCGCACTAATAATAGTTCTGCGAAAAGGCTGCAGCGTGCGGCCTACGTTGTAAAACAATTCGTATTTAAAATAACATAGGAGCCAAACTAATAAACTGAAATGGAAAAGTATATCCAAAGGTGGATAATACGATTATCCGGGACAAGGGTGTGACACTCGTGTTTAACAAACGCTGCCATGCGAAAGACAACCAGCGGACGGACGGGTGTCATCGCGACGGACGGGTGTCATTGTGACGGACGGGTGTCATCGTGACGGACGGGTGTCATCGTGACGGACGGGTGTCAGCGTGACGGACGGGTGTCATCGTGACGGACGGGTGTCATCGTGACGGACGGGTGTCATCGTGACGGACGGGTGTCATCGTGACGGACGGGTGTCATCGTGACGGACGGGTGTCATCGTGACGGACGGGTGTCATCGTGACGGACGGGTGTCACGATAAATGATTTGAAAACCATGTTTCTAAAGATATTTTGTCTTGCTGGCTGACTTTCAAAAACTTTTACAATTTAATACCGTAACTTTTTTTAAAACTCGAATAAGCGACAAAAAACAAAACAGATGCTGCGTTAAAACCAGAATAAAAAACGCAAATATATTATTATGCAGTATAAAATCGCATTCATACAATTTTAACCAATTTAAATAAGGGCAAATTTAACCTTTTTTAATATAAAAAAACCGCGAAAACAAACTTAAAAGAAACATTTGTATTAATTTGTCACAAAATAAATTTAAAAATATGTCCACAATTACTTAAAAGGACTATTTGATTAAAAAACAACCAGGAACAAAAAAATTTTCAGTTAGTTTAAAAATGATAAGTGAAAGAAGCAACAGAATATGACACGCAAATGTGCCCAATTGTAGTTTCTTTAAAGTAAATATTCGTTAGTTTCATTCGGATTTTTTTCATGTAAACTGATAAAGAAATGAAATTAAACATTAATACTTAAGTTACAAATATGCCTAAACGAGAAAAAAATAAACGACTACAGAGGGATTCGATCTTAGGACCCTCAAATGCATATCCAAAGACCACCCTCTGCGCTACCGTAATTATGACTGAATTCGCATAAAAACGTAATATATACTGCTGTTTGCAACCACCGATGTTTTCAGGCAATATTTTTAGTTTTCTTTGGTGTTTTGGGAAATTTTTCAAAATAGTGTAAACTGAACTTTATTTTGCATTAAAACGCCGACAAATCTGCGGTAGTTTTTATAAAAATGTATTAGTTTGTGTTCAGTTTTATTGTATTGTTTATTTTAAAAAGCAAAAAATACTAAATATGCATTTGTTGCGTTCTTTAAAATCCTTTAGTTAGTAAAATATAAAATATATTCAAGATTTTTAACAAATTATTCCATAATCTTTTGTCATTTTGTTTTGGTTTTGGGGTTTTTTTTCATTTGACACTTTATTTTTTTTTGAAGAGAAGGAAGAAGGATCCGACTTTATCTTTATGCCGTTAAATACATTT
This sequence comes from Microlaimidae sp. YZB2_3, assembly GCA_030248175.1. NCBI lineage: Eukaryota > Metazoa > Nematoda > Chromadorea > Desmodorida > Microlaimidae > Microlaimidae sp. YZB2_3. The sequence continues at coordinate 2,864 of JASAMX010029549.1, read as the reverse complement.
ATAAATACATATATATACAAATACATAAATAAATTTCATCGGTACTCAAAATAACACCTGATTAAATGTAGAAAAAACCCATTAAAACCTTAAAAGATGTTTCAAAAAATGCAAATTATTATGTCAAACTACATTTGCTTAAAACTAAGTGACTTATGCTCTCACTGTAAGCATATTATTCTTTTTATTTATGCATTACATATATATTATTTTCTTGAGAATGCTGAGCTAAGTGTTCGGAAGCCAGCCAAGAAGATTAAATAAATATCTTTAGAAACATGGTTTTCAAACCATTTATCGTGACACCCGTCCGTCACGATGACACCCGTCCGTCCTGATGACACTCGTCCGTCACGATAACACCCGTCCGTCACGATGACACCCGTCCGTCACGATAACACCCGTCCGTCACGATGACACCCGTCCGTCCGCTGGTTGTCTTTCGCATGGCCGCGTTTGGTAAACACGAGTGTCACACCTTTGTCTCGGAATGATCGTATTATCCACCTTTGGTATATCGCACTTTTACTTGGAAAAATATATACAAGAGGTAGAAAACCACGGCGAAATAATTACAAGCTCACATTGGAAGCGATCAAATCCTTGTAATAAACAACTTTTTAACTTTACTTTATTCTGTAAAATTAAAAAAAAGCACCTTAAGGAAAAATACCTAATAAATTTAATTTAACAAATTAAACAGGTTTTGCAGCATAGCTGTTTTTTAATGATTATAAAGCATTTTGTTTTTTCACATCTTATAATTTTTAATAAAATTTTTTTTAAATAAAAATAAGTAATCTCTAGTTTTAACATCAGCCTGTGATTACGCTTGATCGCACTTCGATTATGCATTATTACTTTGTGTGCGAGTGTTTTTGCCCTGATTTGTTTGTTTATTATGTACTCTATGAAGATGGGAAAATTAACGTAACATTTTTTGTGTCATCGATGATCAAACAAAACAATATTTTTATATGTTTATGGCAATGTTGAATAACCGTTATACCAAAATAACGTTCATTGCTCAGGTTTGATTATTTTTTAATTTCACTTCTTAATAATATCGTTTGCTTTTTATGGGTAAAGCGAGAGGGTCTCAAGGGAATTGAGCTTCATGACAACGTGCCAACCATAATAAGAAAACGAACGTAAATTTGGAAAATGAGAATGTCATGTTTATCTTCTTCTTTTTCTTATTTTTTAAAAATTATATCTAAAAAAGAGTTATTTCTTCTTTTAAACTGATTTATAAGATAAAGCATAGGTTTATTATAAAGCTGATTAAATTATGCAATTCTCGTCTAAGCCACTTTTCTATTTTTGCATATTATCGGTTAAAATATTAGTTTTGAAAATATATAACCAGAAATATTTAGTATGTTATCAATTTATCAAATTTTCTTGTTATTAAATCCAAATACAACTTTAAAAAAATAACAAAAAACATTTTTGACCGCTTATAAAACGTGTTTCCGCAATATTTCTGACGTGCTCGCAAACCGCTTCCTAAATGATTTTTTCTAAGGAGGAAAGAGACACCAATTTTTAAACCACATGAAAACAGCAAAAAATTTCCGCGATTCGTTGCGCGGTAAGCGGTGAAGAACCACGCAATAAAACGATTTTTTATGTATTTAACAACTTTTTTAAATAAAAAAATTGGCGACAAGAAAACACCTCAGGGCAATCAACCCCTCGGTGAATTATAAAATGTAAGCTTTTAATTTTAATTATTATCATAAACTGATCTGTCTTCCTGGACAGCTACTTCTTTCGAATTAATAAAGATGACGTCCGTATTATTCACGGCAAAAAACTAAAATTGTGCAATTGCTCCAAACGAGAAAGATGTGGCAGAAAATAGAAAAATTTTGTAATTAAATTTGCACAAATGCGGATTTTTCAACAAATTTTTGGTTAAAATTTACTTAAATATTAAACGAAAGCTTAAATCGTAAGAACTAAAAACCGAAGATAAAGTCAAATTCAAAAAAAGCCAGAATAAAAAAGGTAGAAAGCCATTTTGTTGTTCTAATGTGGTTAAAAGATTAATATTACACACTTATTGTCATGAAATATTTCACTTTGACACAAACAATATTGCTACCTGTAAGTCATTATTTCACGGTTTTTTTGAAAAAAATTCGATACAGAAAAGTATTAAAGTTGGTTCATGCTTATGACAAAACGTCCTTTGGACAAAGTTCAAAAGACAAATTTAGAAAAGCCAAAACGTCCTTTGGACAAGCGAAAACGTCCTTTGGATTTTTTCCTTTGGACGAAGTATGAACGTTACTTAGAATTTTTCTTTTGGACAAAATACAAAGGACAAAATTCAAAGGAAAAAGTCCAAAGGACAAAAAGTATGAACACGTTGTCCTTTGGATTTTGTTCTTTGGACATTGTCCAAAGGACGTTTTGTCATAAGTATGAACCAGCCTTTAGTAGTAAATTAATAGTTAACACACTTAATTAATTAGCATAGTTAATAATTAACACACTGCCATTAAAACACTGACAAATAACCAAAATATCTGTTTTTTTTTTGGAAGCAGGAAAAATATCTAATTATAATAATTAATTATTATATATAATTTTTTCTTTATAACAAGGTTTACTAGTTTACTAAGAATTATTTTTTATTAAATGACTCAATTTAGAACGACTTTTAGGCGGATACAACATCCAGCCGAGCGCGATATTTTGCAGTATTGAATTCGACTATTTAACAACAAAAACATTCAAAAAATCTTTCACTAAAGCGGATTAATAATAAGGATTAAAAACTGCATTTTAATAGTGATATATCATATTATTTAGTTTGGATCCTGAATACAAATTTTTCAGGGGCTAAAGTTGGT